>JAHWFO010083515.1:21400-51378 GCA_023313115.1 Rhysida immarginata
AGTTTTGTTCACACAGATGTAGATGTAAAATTAGAATATGTCACAGTTTTAAATGACAGCTGACAATGCTGATCCGGTGAATTAGATGTCTCACAACTGACTTCACAAACTTTCTAAATACAGTTTCTCCCAATGCATGGTTTACTTTTTTTTGTTCTCTGTGATTTTGTGTTCTGTTTGCTCAGATGGTTGTTTGGTTTTAAATAATTTTGTCTCTTTCAATGTTATCCCTCTTTTTAAGGGTAAGCAAGGTTAGTACAACACAGACAACATTCTATATGAGATTTAAGTTAAATTTGGTTGTTTTAAATTACGAATTTAATTGTATCAATGTTGGTGAAGGCTTACAAAAGGCTTCTTAACTGATTCAGGGTTGTATATGTATGGTTTTAAGGTTCTCTTCATTTCTGCTGCTTAGTTTAATCTAGTCTTCTAAAAAAGTATTTTTCTTGACTCTTTACACGTTTCTCTTAACGGACACCTAATTTATCAATGAGTTTTAGTTTGATTATTAATATTCTCTCTCTTTTGATGTTAAACTTTTTACTGATCAAAACATTTATTACAATGACGGCCTATTTAATTCAACAGGAGATATAAGTTAAAATGTTTTATATTATGAATTTAACTTCTCAGCACGTTTTCATTGTTTTACTTTATAGACTAAAAGTTTAATGCATTATGCCCTATTCATTTATTCATTTATAATGAAAAATTTACGTTGCTGACAAATGACTGAACTTGCTTCATCTGTTTAAAATACATTAAAAATGAATGTTGTATACTCATTGAATGCTCTGCTTACTTTGATCTTATCTAAATTAAATGAACCTAAACCGAAGGGTTATTTTCTTTAACTCTAACAATAGTGTACACAGGGTAATTCTTAAGACTAATATATTTGCAGTGACTTACTTAGTTACATAAAAATTTTATACCATTTATACCTTTGAAAGGGTCATTGCAGAATATGAATTGATTGTGGGGAGTTAATATTTGGTTTTTTAACGGTCTCTGTTAACTTACATGTGCTTTTATTCGGGGAAGTGGAATTTCTCAGGCTAATTTGGGTTTTGGCAAGAATTTCCTTTGTAATTTTTGGCAATGCAAGTTATGATTCACAATTTTTTCCTCAGGAGCAACCTTTTTCCACTGAAATATTAGGCTTCTATGGAAAACCAAGGCTAAAGAGAATAGACAGGCGCAAGTTTTTTTTTCGTCTTGATACTAGGGGTGCAAGATTTTTTCTCTAGTATTTTTGGCAATGAAAGTTTTTGATTCACAATTTTCCTCAAGTGCAACTTTTTTCCTATTCAAATATTATTCTCCTGTGTAAATTCAAACAATAAGTATTTAACAAGGATGAAAGGACACTACTAATCCACAACAAAAGTTTATTCATATGAATGCACATTTCGGCAGCCAACCTGCCTTCGTCAGAATATCCAAGACTTGACCAGGACAGAGAATTCTGTTCAGATGAAGAGAATTACATAGATGTATATATAGTAAAAAATGAACTAGTTACAATCCAATCGAACGGCACATAAATAGCTACAAAGAAAACTACTATAAATCTATAGTCTAGTTGAGGCAAACCAATCAAATGTCATCATTGTCTTTTGTATGGTTATTCTTCCTATTGGTCAATGTGGGTAATTGTAGAAGTTTTCAAGCATCTCTGAATGATGAAAGTAGGAAAAATGAACTCTGAATAAATACCAGAATGAAGTGATTAGCAGCAAAAGCTATTTCTGAAAAATATTACCACGCTGCAAAAGGATAAAACACCGGGAAGTGTTATAGTCTTACCCTACAATCAACAAGTGAATAGGAGCATGAAGAGAATCACTAGAGAGTTTGGCCTCACTATAATCTACCAGTCCCAACACAATTGGAAAACAGATAAATAGCCAAAGGATATAATTCCACAAGAAGATAGACCTGCAGTCTATATGTTGCCATGCGCCAGAATATGACGCAGTCTACTACAGTCAATCGCGAAGAGCAGTTAAGATGAGAATAGGCGAACACTTAACGTGTATCAGAAAGGAAAAATTTGCAGTGACTAGGTTCGCTGACCATATTCTAGACCTCCAACACGACTATAAAAGTGAAGACGTCAAGATTATATACAGCACGAATAACCCCAGGTTGTTAAACTTTCTGGAATCACCAATGAAGATTCAACTATTTTACTAAGCAGTCACTCAGTCCCCCTAGACATAACACAACTGAGAGATGCGTCAAAACTTCTACATCTACCCACATTGACCAATAGGAAGAATAACCGTACAAAAGATAATGATGACACTTAATGGGTTTGCCTCAGCTAGCCTATAGATTTATTGTAGTTTTCTTTGTATCTATTTATTTACCTTTTGATTGGATTGTATCTACCTCATTTTCACTATATATACATCTATGTAATTCTCTTACTTCATCTGAACAGAACTCTCTGTCCTGATCAAGTCTTGGATACACTGTCGAAGCCAGCTTGGCTGCCGAAATGGGCATTCGTATGAACAAACTTTAGTTGTGGATTAGTAGTTTCCTTTCGTCTATGTTAGTTTTTGTCCAGAGTTTCTAGCTCAGATTCTCTCAATAAGTACGAGGGGAGATCAAAAAGCAAGTTGCACTTCCACGGTATGGCCATTTATTACACCACCTATACAAAAGCAACACAGCTATAGCAGCATACAATGTAGGTTCACTTTTCCACACAGTCCCCAAGAGAACCTAAACATTTATCCGAACGATCAACCAACTTTTCGATTCCGGATGCATAGAAATCTCCTCCAGCGTTTTGTAACCACACGGTGACAGCCGCTTTCACCTCCTCATCGTTTCGAGATCGTTGTCCACCGATTTCCGTTTTGAGCTTACCGAAAAGATGAAAGTCGCATGGCGGTCAACATTTGCAATGGTACGGGACGTTGCGGGCCTGCCTACGTGATCTTCGTCTGTGATTTTCCGTGCGTCCTGCTTCAAATTTTTGACACCACTTTACAATTCCTTGCCGGGAAATTGCACGCTCTCCATATACAGCAGTGATTTCACGATGAATGTCCGTGCAATTCACCCGTTTGGCCCATAGAAATCGGATTGCTGCTTGCACCTCAAGTTCGGAGTGGACATCCAGTTGACGCGCCATTGCTTTTAGCCCGCTAGTCACACAAAACACGACGGGAAACCACAGCAACCGTCCTATCCGACGTCTGCGCAGTTAATGTCCCTTTCTCCGCTTTGCCCAAGATTGCGACTCACAGCGCGCTCCTGCGGCGAGTTATTGCAACTTACTGTTTGATCTCCCCTCGTATTTACTTTTTTCAGTCTATCTATGCATTGATGAGTTGATTAAATGCGAAAGCTGTGTTTTTGTCTGTGCATTTTATACAGTTATTAATTCACTTTTCTTAGGGTGCACGCATCTTGGAGGATTATTGTTGCAATTCCAATGAAGCTCGAAGTCTTAGCCCTTTTAAACCAACAATGTTTTGAAAAAATTATAAATTATTAGTAATCCTGGCCGATGCTAATTTCTATAGCACCAGCAATTGTGTGACTATGGTAATTCTTCTTTTCTTGATCCGTCTGATAAATATAACATCTTACTTCATCACATAAATACTTTTATATCTAACCTATTCTTTTATACATTGTTCTGGACTATGGGAATAACCATGCAAATTCACAGGGTCAGAAAGAATCTCCTTTGTAAATTTTTGGGTATGCAAGTTCTGACTTACAATTTTTTCTTCATGTGCGACTTTTTAAACAGAAATATTATTATTATTATTATTATTATTATTATTATTATTATTATTGTAAACATGCTTTTTATGATTCGTACTAGACTTCAACGTGCAATTAATTATTTGATTCTTTACATTAAACGACAGCTCATTCCATAGGGAGATGGCATTATACGGAATGAACTGCTCAAGGAACCTAGATATAATAACAGTCGGCGAAAGCTTATATCTTTGTGTTTGTCGATCTCGATCCGAGTCCAACAGCCAAGTTCTAACAAAGTGAGACGGATGCTGACCATTAGTGAGGGCTAGGTATAATTCTTTTAACTTAGCATAGTCGATGATCATACGGAGAGTTGGGATATCATAAGCCATACAAGTTTCAGAAATCGACGTGTATTTGGGAAGGGCCAACGCTGTATATATTATTCTTCTATGATAATTCAAGACTAAATACAAAAGGCAAACGCAAGTTTTTCTAGCCTGGTTATTAAGCTTGTGCATGTTTTTCCCTGGGTATTCTCAGCAGGTGTTAAAAATGTTTTTGATTTTCCCTGGTAGAAGGGAATTTTTTCCTGAACTCTTAATTCATTTGAGAAATGTTTGCTCCTTGACCAAGCAGTGTGTTTGCACTGTTTTTTATTTGACTGTTGGCTAGGAATGTGATGTAGTCTATCTCGTTAATAATTCAACCGACAATAAATTTTTACTTTTTCAGTCCATCCATCCATCTGTTGGTGGGTAGCTTTTATCAAAAGTCGACTTTTTGTTTTTTAGTTCACACAAAAAAAACTCCAGTTTTTTACATTGGTTGATTTGGTGATCAGTAAGTTTTCCATTATGGATTTTTTTTTTCGTTTCTTCAGTCTCAAACGCACCATTTTACGTTTTATTTTGTCAAAAGTGTTCACTTCGCTGTGCAATGTCTAATCGAATTTGTAATCCTTTTGATGTTTGGCGACTTGTAAAAATTACCTGTTTATATGTTCAACAGTTTTACGGAACGCCTTTTTGGGCGATTTTTAATGTTCGAATTCTAAATTTCTGTGATTGCAGTTAATCTTAAAGGGTTTTTTTCTTATTTAACTAAGGTGATGTTGTCCTTGAACTTGCTTTACTTCAGAGACGTACAGGATTTTGGCTATTTAAACAGGCACAGGATGTTTGACTTTTTGTATTTAACGACAAACTTGGGGATCCCAACTTTTTGGTTCTCCAGGATCTGACTTCACATTGTGCAACGGAAATAGGATTTCGTCTTGTTCTCAAGGGAATTAATGCATAAACATTTCAGCTTATGTAAACCCCAGGCTTTATTCCTCATTAAAAACAGGCTTGGTTAAATATTTTTTAGATGCATTTCAAAATTCTACTTAATTTGTTAAATTACAGGGGTGTCAACCCTGTGAAGGTTTCTCAGTACAGAGATTTTCGAATCAATTGCGATTGCAGAGCCACTACAGTCCGCTGATTCTTCACCCAGCTGATTTGCGCTAAGAGGACTAGGAAAATTTCAACAAAGTCGAAATCCCTGGCTTGTTCGGGTCTCTGTTACGCAGCACTAAGGCAATGCAAATAGAACTCTCTGTACACAAAGTGACAGCTCGAACCTCTAAAGAATACCAATATCTAAGGTATGATTACCCTCTGATTAAATTCACCCTATACATGTTTTTTAAATAATACTAATAAACGATCTTTTCTCTACAAGTATTTTTATTTTGAGGTTTAGTTTACGACAAAGGTGTGAAAACAGCCATCAGCCTAAGGTGCAACACACAAGTGTCCAGTAACTTATTTTTGTATATATATTTTTGTGCTTATGGTATTAGAAACTCTGTAATTGGATCATATTCAACCCCACTTTACTAGATATATGACGATGTAATTCTTTCCTGCATCAGAACAGATTTACTTTGTTCTGATCAGGTCTTTGTACACGCTGAAGAAGGCAGCTTGGCTGCCGAAATGCGCATACGTCTTAATAAATATCTTATGTAGATTAGTGGTTTCCTGTCGTTCTTGTCCAGTCTGCTTAATCTAGAGATAAATGGTGACAGCATGGGAAACGTGTTTCCTCTGCAATTGAAACTGCGGGACCAATTAAATTGACCGTTTTCGGTCAACTCAATCTAATACATATTGCCCCACGGCTACCCACACCATGACGGCTTTCAGTGAGGGGGCTTTGGATAAAAAAGCACCTCATTGGCCGCCGTGTAACCAAAATTTGATGGTTGAAAAACCTATAGTCTGCGATCCACCTGTGTTCGACCTGGGTAGCCCATTGTTCGGGGTTTAGGTGCGTATAATCGGGGTGTTAGTTAATTGGCGCTAGAGACCTCGTGATGATCAGCATGTCGGGGATTCACACCAATTGTAGGCCGACATGTTTATGTGTTGTTAGGGGATTTTTTTTTTAAATAATGTGTACCAAAATTCATAACTGAGTCCCTCAGAGACGTGAAAAGTTGAACAAGACCTCGAAAAGAACACTTGTCAAAAAAGCGTTTATGCATAGATCTATTTTATCCTAAGTGAAATCCAGTTTCATGTATGAATTAGAGCAAATGGATTGCAATTTTTGTTATAAAACTGGTAAAAATTGTAGAAACCTCCAGTCTATGCACTCATCCATCACTAAAGGACTCACAACCCACTGGTTCTCATAAACTCCAAGGTGTGGTAAGCCCTGGGGCAATATCATATCAAACAGTATATTGGATTGAGTTAACCGAAAACGGTCGATTTAATAAGTCTCTCTTTGGTAATCCTTTCGATAATTTTCACAATTTATATTTCTTGTTTTGTAGGATATACCAATGACTTAATCGTCTTTTGTAATATTTAATCTTTAATTTTATAAACAACCTATTTTCTATCACCATTTTTAAAAAGCTCAAAGGCTAATGGTATCCTGTACAGTAAAATTTGTTTTCGCTTGTGAAATATGAATGAACCTCTGGCTTGTAATCATAGTACGACTGCTCAGCTACAGTCAGTTTCAAAATGTTAAGGCCACCCTGCATTTTCATCTCCCCATTATACATTTTGTTTTAGTTTCTGCAAAAAAGGTTTAACAACCATTTTGAGTTAGGATTACGATAGTAGTATACAAGCACTATCTTTCAACAAATTGGCATTAACAGATGTCAAAACAAAAAAAAGTTGTACGGCATCAAAGCTTCGAACAATGTTTCACAAAGTTAGGACCACTGTCAAAATGTTAAGTCCATCACTGAAATTTCATTGAAAAAAATGGGATATTCCATTTGGGTTCATCCATTAACTGAAAAAGGGTAAGCGGAGAATAAAGAGGCATGTAATCATATTTGCACATATTTTCGTTTGTGTGATTTCATGTAAAAGTGTCACAAAATGGGGAAAACAAAGACTCTAAGTTTGGAAATCAGGAGTGTTATAATTAAAAGTCGTCAAAAAGGACACAGAAGCAGATAAATAGCTAAGGAGTTACATATCAGTAAAACAGGTGTGTTAAACACCATTAAACGTTATAATGAAAACGGAAATACTGCTCCGAAGAAGTCAACCGGACGGCCTCCATCCACAACAAAACGTGATGACACTGCTCTGAGGCGAATTGTCATCAGAAAACGACATGCACCTGTTCCTGAAATAAGATCAGATTGGTGTGAAGTCATTGACAACAATGTGTCAACTGCTACGTGTCGACGGCGCCT
Source organism: Rhysida immarginata (assembly GCA_023313115.1). Classification (NCBI taxonomy): domain Eukaryota; kingdom Metazoa; phylum Arthropoda; class Chilopoda; order Scolopendromorpha; family Scolopendridae; genus Rhysida; species Rhysida immarginata. Next base: position 28,857 of record JAHWFO010083515.1, read on the forward strand.
TGCAAAGACGGGTTATAAATCCTGCAACGCAAAATCTAAACCACTTTTGACTGAAGAGCAAAAAGCAAATCGACTGGCATGGGCAAAGGAACGTCAGGACTGGTCTGTTCAGAAGTGTAACACCATAATATGTAGTGATGAATCAATATTTGAGATTCGTTTTGGAAGTGTTAGTCGCAAAGTGATTACACGGAAGGGTGAAGAATATTAGCCTGATTGCGTTCGACGCAGCTCAAAGTTTCCAGCTAAGCTAATGGTTTGGGGATGCATTTCTGGTGTTGACACTGGTTCTTTACAATTGTTCACGGGACTGTGAATGTTGAAAAGTACCGTGATATTCTAGAAACCTCTATTGCAAAACTGTGTCCATGTCGTCGGCGCTTCATTTTTCAACAAGATGGAACAACATGTCATACCGCTACTTCTATCAAACGCTGGCTTGAAGAAAGAGACATTCAAGTACTTCCGTGGCCTGCCAACAGCCCCAATTTGTCACCCATAGAGAATATATGATCACAAATGAAAAAACGTGTTCAGATAAGGAAACTCGCAATAAACAGATTTGGAGAACGTTTTTATTGAGGAATGGTCTAATATCAGTCCTGAATTATGTACAAACTTTGCTGCCAGCATGCCTCACCTTATTGCAACAGTTATCAAAGCAAAGGGTGACGTAACAAAATATTAATCAGTGATGGACTTAATATTTTGACAGTGGTCCTAACTTTGTGACACACTGTTCCAAGCTTTGATGCCGTATAATTTTCTTTTGTTTTGACATGTGTTAATGCTAATTTGTTCTATGAGAGTGCTTGTACATACTATTATTGTTATCCTAACTCGAAATGCCTGTTAAAGCTTGTATTTTGCAAAAACAAAAATAAACTGTTTGGGACTGGGGAGCCGGGATGACGCTATATCTATCGAAAAGCATATTTACCAACTTTATTAGATACAACGGCGCTATAGTAAAGCCTCCTTTTCATTTAGACACACCATATATGATTTTGTGTACTTAAGTCAAAATAAAGAATTAGAAGAAAAAAAAGATATAAATACAGGTTTATTCAAAATGAAGGAGCAGATTTAAAATATTTATTTCTTATGAGCGACAATAGATAGAGACACATACCACATACAATACATCACAGGATAGAGGAAAATTCAAAGTTTTATTTCATGCATTCGGTTAGTTCAAAGTTATAAACCCCACTTATTAGTTCCATTCAATGCCTACAACGGCGATGTTGTTTGTTTACGAGAATTTGACTAAGTCCCACATCGAGCACCTATCTCCAAAACTATGGACGTACACGCGCCTAAATTGGAGCGATTAACGGTCCCTATAAACTTTCCAAGTTTCGTGAAGATAGTTGGCAGAAAAGCCAAGTTGCGAATGGCGACGCCCCATTGTTATTTCCATTGAAGAACCAAGAGTGAATCCATTGTTGCTATGCAGCGTGCATTTCGTGCAACCAAATAAAACGTTTTAACTTAACTCTATCTAGTCTTGTATCGTATGTGTCTCTACCTATTGTCGTTCAGTAGAAGTAAATATTTTAAATCTGCTCCTTCTTTTTGACTAACCCTATATAAATAAAATTACGGTAATATTTTATCTTTTTCTATTTTCTTGTATCATTCCACATAAGTACGTTTGTATCAATATATACTTGCATCTAAAACAGTTTTTCATTTATAGTATTATATTTTTTTTTCCTCTTCTAATTCTTTATTTTGTATAAATCATATATTAGAATAAAACTTTTCTTAACTTAACCCATTAATTTAGAAATGTATGGCAGGACTACTGAATGTACTCTTGTTTAATTAAGATTAAAAGAATGTACCACAAATTTAATTTAAATTTATCGGGTAATACCTTTGATATTTTAATATAAAAACGTAATTTTTGTAAGATTCAGTTTAATATTTCAATAACCATACAGATAGCCTACTTAAAAATCCTTGCTCAATATTAAAAAAATCCCAAAATCATGCTTGAAAATTTATTAAAAAGGTTTTTTGAAAAAGTAATTCAAGTATGTAATCAAGAAAGCGAATTTTAAATAATTTAAACTATCTTCCAATTAGAATCTTTCAAATTCTCAGTTTGATTAGTAATTGAAATTTAATTTATCATTTGATTCACAATTTGGTGCGGTTAAGAATGTCACTAAGTCCAGTTGAAAAATTTATGATCACTGGAAACTAAGGAGGTATTGGAAGCAAATTAAGTGAGGAATTAATTGTTCAGTTATTATAAACAAAGTGAAGCGAAAACTCTGATAAATTACGTCTTCACGATTTCCACAAAAATTGAGAAACGAGTTTTGAATTACCTTGTCCTCAACTACAGAAAACTGTGAGCCTTGCATATTTTTGGGAACGAGTCGTCTCTGTTACGACATGTCGCAGGAACGACTTGTCTGTCACGAATTGTCTCATAACGAAATGTCGGTATCTCCAGAAAAGAGGAGGTCCTATTGTTGTTGCGTTTTCAATCAGATTTCTGCTATCTCCGAGAACAGAGTTTCTGAAAGTGTGAGTCAGTAAGAATTTGGTGTAGGTACTATAATTTTTTATCCATCTGTCGTCGTTGTAACTTGCTATCCAAGTATCACGACCTGATGTGTACCAACTTTCTTCTGGCTTCCCGCTCGTCCGTTTAGTTTTCCATAATGAGAATGTGATTTCAGCAAATGTTATCAGCTTATTTTGCACCAGAAACTTAAGATACATGGAAATTCATTCGCCCAGTGTGCCTCTGTGGGGAAGAGTGGCACCTACTCTGATGGATGCATGGAAATTCATTCGACCAGTCAGCCTCTGTGGGGAAGTACGGCACAGAGTAGTTTATTTTATCTTTTGACGTCAGCCGAGGACACACTTTATTGTAATTATGGTATCTTTTTTATTCTTTCGAGACCATTTACTTGGTTCTGAAGTTGATGTATTTTACTTAAGTGGCGCGAATAACATAGATGATTAATTTTTAATTTCTAGTAAAACAACTAATGAATTGGTTGTTTGATATTTTTGGAAACTGTAATCTGGTCTCAACGTATTTGGTATTTTATGTACTCTACATACCTACATATCTATACTTGGAGGGAATAGTATGGTGATTAATTTTTACAACCGGTTCCCGCGAGCGAGTTCCAACACAGCACTGTTTCATGGTTTCAAACCTTCTCTTGGACGGGAAGGGGTCGTAAATGTAAAAACTTTAGGAAACACTGACTTAGAGAACTCACGCTAAAGAATTTTAAAATCGTGCCTCCATGTTATTGCCTAGGGCGCGCTTAGGTGTGCAGAGATGTATATCCTTAATTCCTGAACATGACAATGCAATAGCTTTTACGAAAATAATTTTAAAGGGGATTAAAAAAATGGCACCAAGGTAGAATGAAGGTAGAATTATCCTTTACTTTGGACAAACGATGAGATCATTCATGTTTTCATTGTAGCGGTATTTGGTGATGGAGAGCATCTTTTCATAGCTTTATAACGGTAACACAGATGTTAGAAGGAAAGAATTCAACAAAAGAAGTGCTTCTTTAGAAAGGATGAAAATTGTTCTGCTTTGTCTTGGTTCAAAATTTTGTTGCCTTTTGTTTGATTGTGAAAGTTTGTCTCTTTTTGTTTGTACAGTATTTTATACCCACTGATGAATAAAGTCGATAATACATTACAGAATAAGAGGTGGGAAATTATGAAATTTCGAGAGCTTGCATGTTTCAAGTCCTTTGTACGTCAGCTGCATCCAGCAAAAATGCATTTAAAACCCCCACCCTGCACACATATTCTTTCTATTTATCAGAATATTCTTTTCATCTCCATTCTCTCATTGCTCACTGTCGGCCGAAGACTGTCTCGTCTGGCTGCTGCGGCATAGACGCCTAGGGAATAGGAAAAGGACGGAAAGGGAGAGAGGGGTAGGAGGGAACGAGAGAGAATAGACGCATGCGCAGAGAGAGAGAGAGAGAAATAAAAGGGGGGATGTGTGTTTACGTGGGGAAAAGGGGGGAGGATCTGCTGCTGCCGTCGCTGTTTCAATCTCTGCTGCGGCCAAATCGAATTGTCGTAAATCCTGAACTCAATTCCAGCTGCGGGATGCAGAGAGCATGCGCGATGGCATCGTCGTCGTACCCTCCTTCTCTCCCTCCTCGTCTGTCGTCTCTCTCTCTCTTTTTATCGTGCCACAACTCCATCTAAGCAATCCTTCCTCCACCTTTTCTCTATCGCTGACCTCTGGCGTCCCGTTGATATGGCCCCGTTGTTTTTATACATAGCGACACCGTGGTTCTCTCGGCAGTATTCAACAGTTCATTCACGATATCGTCTGGATGAATCTATATCGTCAATATTATCCTTCATCCTTTACCTCTCTCTCTCTCTCTCTCCTTCACCTACCCACCCGTTCTGCCAATCGAATTACTTTCTCGTTTATTTATCTGCTGATGTCTTGTCCAATCCATGTATGTAGTGCTGATCTTATCGTGGAATTATATCCGTTTATCTTTACGCCAACAAGCGATAAAGTTTTATCTGCTTTGCTTTCGCCAATAAATCGTTGATTGGTCTCCTGAATTTTCACCATAACCCTGTTTCGTACCAGTGATATTATGAATACTATGCCCTTTTATAATGTTTTTTTAAATTCTGTATTCTTAATGGAGAATAACCCCTTTATTCTTATTGGGTCCCTTATTCTTTTGTTCTTTATTTTAGATAAATAAAAACTACTCGCTTACTGCATATGTTAAAATTTTGGTGACGATTTTAGTCTGTATGCTGTAACGGTATGATTGTTTCCTCTTTTATAAGCAGTTTACGAATATTGCTTAGATTGTTCGTTTAACATAAAACTGAAGAATCTCTCATTCTGTTTTACATATAGAATAGATTTATCATTAATCCTTTGCCAATAGTGGAATTTTTTTAGTACCAATAGAAATATTTTTCTTATATGTTTTTTGTTCCTAGTGCATTTCTTAAATTTTCTCTTTACTAAACTGAGAAATATTAAGTTTTAATATTTGTAACAATACTTTATCCAATTTTGTCTTTGCTAAATCAATTAATGTTTTTATAAAGCACTTGAACTTGTTGAATGCCATCGATCTAATGGTTTTGCAATTGCTTTCCACTCGTTGTAGGTGCAGGTAGGCTAACATGATACGCTTAATTTCATAAAATGTAAGTATATGGACCTTTAAAACAACAAGTAATTTTACGACATAGAGTCAACGCGTTTCAGCCGTAGCCTTCTTCAGGATTATATGTTATACTGATTATGTGTTCATAAAGTAGCTAATAGATACTCTTCTATACTTAATATCGTTGCTGTGGGAAATTATAAACTTTAACAAAAATTTAGATGGTATTGGCTGTTGTCAAGTAAGCAACAATGAGAGTCGTCCCATGTAGATCGCCTTGTAATTCGTAGAAGAACTAATTTGATTAATCTTTATTTTTGACTGTGGAAAAAAATAGGGATAGGTGATAGCTCCGGGAGCGATTACAGCAGCTAAGTTTCGTTTAGGATGTCTCGCCAGCAGCCAAGAGAAGGCGTTAGGATATAGAATCTGGATATAACGTTCTATCTTGAAGTCAAATAAGAAGGGTCATCTGACCAAATAGTATTCTGAAGGATGAGAATGAATTAATGGGTCAGCTTCGAATTTATATAAAGTATTGCCTAACCTTAACCTGCTTTTTTAATTTATACCACATTTCTCAATGAAAAACATCCTTTATCATCCTTGATGAGACATGACTCTGGGAGCATCACCATCCAATAAAATTTTGACAAGATAAAGTAGAAGTGGGAGTTAAAGTACCAGTGGGTCACGAAAAGAGGTTAATTTTTTATTCACAATTGTTTGATGATGTTCATTTCAAAATCAGAACAACAAAACTATCATGATGACATTAAATCAGTGGTAATGATAATGTAAAAAATGTTTTTTAACATTTAGCAATATACAGAGTGTTTTTGAACTCAGTGTACAAACTTCATAGGGTGATAGTTGATAACGTATGGAACAATTTTTACCAAAGAAGGGATGGTCCAAAGATCACCATTAAATTGCTTCACGGAAAAATGTTGGAAATACTCAACCCATTACCAGTTAAATTATGCATGTAAGCATTTACCCACAATGCCCATTTCTGGAGTATTAAAAATCCACATGTAGTGCGGCCACATGCATACCAACAATGTTTTAATGTTAATGTTTGGGCAGGAATACTCATTGACTTCTTTTGTGAACCATATCTGCTTCTACCTCGACTCAATGGCCAGGTTTACCAAACCGTTTTGGAGGAACAACGGTCAGAATTGCTGGAACATGTACCAATTGCCATTCGCAATCATGGGACCCCTGCACATTTCCACATTGGTGTGCGGAATAAACTCAATAAACCCCTGTTCATGGTAGCCGCTTTGAAAAGTTACTGTAATCAGTTATCAAAAAAACGACTGCCAATCAAGCATTCTGCCTGGAAGTTTTGAGAAAGGCTACGCAACAGTTTGAGAAAAAAAAGTGCCGATTTGTGGCAGTCAGGTGACTGGTTCTTTCACCATGACAACGCGCCCGCTCACGCAGCCCTCATTGTGCGCCATTTTTTGACCATAAAAACATGACTCCATTGACCCACTCCTCTTACTCACCTATCACTGATGACTTTTATATTCCAGGATGAAAATCTCCTTGCCACCAATCAGCTTCTATAAAGGCATGGCTGTAGGACAACCAAGTGAACCGCTTGGAATAGCCAGCCGACTGCCCAGACCTCAATCCAATAGAAAACATGTGGAGCATTTTGAAGAAAAATGTTTTGGGAGGAACAAATTCTATTTACACAACACGCCTCACATCAAAAACCGCCGTGCGAACAAAACAGTCTTTACATAACGGCTCACAGAGACTGCGCACAAGCTTCCCTAGCAACGGCGGTTGGCATAACGACGGAGGAAGTGTAGACCTACACTCACCTAGTGGGAGAAGTCGGTAAGAAAGAGCCTGGCTATCAACACCACAATTCCGGTTTCTTTTGGGTACCCCCTCGTATAAGGTAAACATGATATGAAGAAATGAGCTTAGCGGAAAATGTATTCTCTAATACAGTTTACTGGATTGCAGATACGTGGTTGATGAAATAGCTAAAATTGCTCTACGTACCCCACTCCTACGTGTGGGATTTTAATCCAATTTAATCGAATTAATCTGGGCGCAATTTAAAAACTGAGGTTGCAAAATAAAATAACAATTTAAAATAAAACATGCAGGAAATAACTGAAAGCGTCATGAAAGAAATATCCGCAGATAACTGGCAGAATTGATTCGGCTTGCATTTGATATATGCAAGAATTATTTGGAAAATGATGGTATCATTGAAAATGCAACAGAAAGGATGTTAATTAATCTTGAAGGAAGATATGAAAGCAAATATGAATATCTTGAAAGTCATGAATAAAAATTTATTCCAAAACTGTGTGATATTGGTTATATTTAAAATATACAGGGAGATCCATTTAAGTGTAGACATAGAAATATCTCGAAAACAAAGCATTGAACGAAAAAATGTCCAAATTCAAAAATTAATTATTCGCGGGAGGAATTCATTAGCCACCTTGTGAAATCTTAAATAGGAACCCTTATTTTTAATGGTATATTCAGATTGTACACAGTATTCGAGAAACGTTTTATTCTTGGTGTTTTTTCAATTGTTCCAACCGTTTAGGAGATATAGGCCCTGAATGTGTGGAACTATTAAAGTTTTGAATCCAATTTTATCGATGAAGACAAAGAGCTAGAGAGTAGGTCTTGCATTTCTTTTCTACCTTTTAATGGGCTTTAAGAATCCGAAATCAGAATTTCAAAAATCCAATATTTTTCAATACACAGAAACACACAAACAAACAAACAAACAAACAAACAACCAAACAAACAAACACACACACACACACACACACACACACAAAGAGTCCTATGGATTCTGCGCCGAAGATTTGCTTGTGCACTGAAAAATTTTGAACGTTTTTGAAATTCTGACTTCGGATTTTTAAAGACAATCAAAAAGTAGAATAGGAATGTCTATCTCTATCTCTTACTTCCACACTTTCAGGGCCTTTACCTCCTAAACGGTTGGATCAATTGTAAAAACACCAAGAATAAAACATTTGTCGAATATTTTGTGCAATCTGAATACACCATTGAAAATAGAGGTTTCTATTTAAGATTTCAAAGTTACACAAGGGGGGAAGGAGGGCTAATTTTTTAGCTAATGAATTTCCCCCGCGAAGTAATTCACTTTTGATTTTGGACATTTTTTCGTACAATGCTTTGTTTTCGAGATTTTTCCACTTGTACACTTAAATGGACCATCCGGTATATTAACATTTATAATAAATAAAAAAAGAATTATTTTTGTAAAGTTTTCAAAATGTTTAGAACTTTGGTTTTTATAACTTATCTAAGTCTTAGCAGATTGGTTATTTTTACGTTTGTTTTTATCTTCTCTCTGTTTAACAAAATTTTGATCTCCTGAAAACGGAATTTTCATTAAAAGTTATTATTTCATATATATGAGGTAAATGAGATTAAATGATCTACAAATTTTATCTGACTGTCACAAATTTTGGGGGAAGAGGTTTCAATCAACACCCAAAAGCCAGTTCTAAAAAAAAAGCTTTATAAAAAGGTTTTAAACAAAGTAAAGCGCTTTGCCAAAGGAAACGCAAAGTGTCATACACTCACATGCCAAAAGTCAATGGATAGCAGTGGACTATTTTTCAAGTGGCAGTAGCCTTGAAAAGAGTATAAATATGGAAATCAGTGTCAGTAGATTTAGTTACACTGTCATGAGTAAGGGGTGAGTGCACCGTGTGACAATGGCTACATGACGAGAGCTATCTATGTTTGAACGTGGCCTGGTGTGTGGAGCAGACGTATGGGTCATTCAGTATCGGAGGTGGCTCAAGAATTCAACATCCTACGGTACACAATTTCAAGAGTCTACCGAAAGTACCAACTTAACGGCATTACCTCCCACCATAGACAATGCAGTGGTAGACCACACCTTCTCAATGAACGGGACCAACGGCGTCTGAGTAGGATGTTCACCACTAACAGGTAACTAACACTACGCCAGATAACATCAGATTTTTAACAGAGTGATACCAGAGTGATATCAATGCGAACTGTGAAACGAAATCTGGTGTCCATGGGATATGGAAGCAGAAGACTCACGAAGGTGCCTTGCTAACAACAAGACATCATCAGCAACATATCTCATGCGCCCATGAACACATTCAGTGGACACTTGACAAGTGGAAACGTGTGACCTGGTTGATGAGTCTTGATTCCAGCTGATATGAGCTGATGGCAGGGTTCGTGCAGACTCCATGAGGCCATGGAACCAAGTTGTCAAGCATGCAATGTGCAAGCCGGTGGTGGCTCCGTAATGGTGTGGGATGTTTTTCGTGGCATGGCTTGGGTCCTTTGGTTAAGGTAGACTGTTCACTAACTGGCCAGCACTATCTCCATCTGCTTGCTGACCATCTGCAGCCCTTCATGGACTTCACATACCCTGACAACAATGGGTTTTTCCAGGACAACAATGCACCATGCCATCGGGCCATGATTGTTCGCGATTGCTTTGAGGAGCATTCGGGCAATTCCAGCGCATGATTTGGCTAGCCCGATCACCAGATATGAATCCAATTGAACACATTTGGGATGTACTTGAGAGGGCCATTCGTTTACAGGCACCTGCACTTCAAACAGCCGTGCATTTGTGGGAAGCTCTCTAGTCGGAATGGCTGGAATGTCTTCAGATGTCTTCTACCAACCTGTGGAATCAATGCCACGTCACACAGTGGCACTTTGCCGGGTTAGAGGAGGTCCCACACATTATTAGGAACTATCCCATGACTTTTGGCATGTGAGTGTAAAGCAGAAACACAAGCAAAGGATTTTCCCGAAAAAGGAGAGACATGTGTAGGGGGAAAGCAGGAAGTGCACAGCGAGGAAATTGGAGCACAGAAACAACACTCAGGGGAGAACCAATGAGCAAAGCTCTCCGTTGAGAGTGTACGTGCAAAATCGCGCTGTTTGTTCAATGGCCTTGCATAATTGCTCCCAGCAAAAGGCTATGCCCTCACCCCGAATTTTTGTGACACTTTTACTATGATAAGCATGGAGAACATAGTTGTTTTAACCCATAAAGGGGCTGTATGTCAAAACTGGCATACCTACTGTCTTAGTCTCCAAAGATCCTGCCGTGCTGGTTTTGCAGAGACTCCTCAACCGCGTCGAAAATACTCTGCAAACAGCGAAATATTGCTGAGCACATCATAGTTGCAGAATGTGTGAAGGTTGGCGACATCACCCTCAACCTGGCCACCTCACAGTTCATGTCAGGAGATTTTGCCGCTCCTCTATATGGGGCATATTCGAAATTTTATGCTGGCGTTTGGGGAGGTGCTTGGTATCAGGCATCCTGAGAACATTGACACTCCCCGGCTTCAGAGTGGCGATGTATATTTCGATATGCATCTGAAGAGGGACGTCCCAGATTCCCTTATATTACATGGAGAACATGTTTACGTGACTTATACTGCAAAAAGCCCTGCTGGTACTGAAGAAATTCGAAATGTGTTCATGCATCGTGGGCAAATATCATTGCCCAGAAAGGGCCTTTGACCAGCCAGCAGCAGTTATATCAGCACCTCAGAAGTCACCGTTGATGACGTCACATCATCCTGCAGAGCAACGAGGAATAGTTCCACCATTACCCCTACCTCGAGGGTCACGAGGCAGCCCACCGTCACCACCTCTTCCTCGACAGCCACGTGTTGCTACGCCATCTCCACCTCCAGAGGTTTTAGCGACCATTCCTCTTCTACAGCCATTGATCGACATCATGATGGTCGAGAGCGGAAGCTCTGCAGGGGAGGACGAGGGTGCCCCATTGTGCTTGTCATCGATTTTTTTTCAAGGGAGGAATGCTCGGATCTTCCTCCGTCATCGCAGCCATTGTCGCAACCAGTGAGGGTCATCTATCCACCTCCACAGACGCCAGTATCCTTATCATTTCCAGCAGCGAAATCCACTAGTGCATCTACGCAGCAGGATGAGCTTATGGCAGCCAAGAGCCCTTGTAAGAAAAGGTCCAGGTCCAGATGCCACTGTAGCAGAAAGGATGGATTGGCATCTTCATCTTCTGAGAAAGACAGTAGCAGAAGTCATAGCGCAGCTGTCCTCATAGAACTCACTCACCAATTCGAAGGATTTCGGAGCCTCGCTCCACTTCCAAGAGGCTTCAGTCTCCATCAGATTCAGGTCAGTCTCCACCATCTTAAAATCTCACAATGGGAAGGTCATCTAGCTAAACGTTTGATCCCTTGGTTCCTCATTTAAGCAATCGGAGTTGTCAACGTTTATTGCTCTGTACAGGCTGGACATTCTCCTGCTTCCAGAGGTAAAGTTAGTTTCTGAAGATCAGTGTTACGAAGAGTTAGATTATGACGATTCCCAATGCCTTTATTATCTGTCCTTTCATCGAAGATGAAGCCAAGAAGAATCTATCGGCGAAGGGCCGTCTTCAGTCCAGTACAAGTATAGATGACTTTCCATATTCTTTTTATACCATGACATGGAAACTTCTTGGGCCTTTCCTGGTGCAAGTGCTGAACTCTATCTCAGGTGACCCTTCCACCATCACACCAGAATTTACGAATGGAAAAATCATCTTCCTTCCAAAGACTCAGAATCCAGAGAATGTAACTTCTGGACGCCAATAACCCTTCTTAATACAGACTATAAGGTCTTCACTGGTATCTTACAACAGCGACTCTATTCCATGTTGACGAGTTCTTCAATCCTGGACAGTTCTGCTCTATTCCATCTCGCAGAATGTCTAACAATCTAATAATCATCCGGTGTGTTATGGAGGAAGATTGTGTCCACAGGCTCTTGTTGTATTAAGCCTTGAACAAAAAAACGCTTTTGACAAATTAAATTTTGCCTTTCTCTTTGAAGTGTTTCGTCATGTTCGTCTTTGGGCATTTGCTACGATTATATCCGCACTGTATGCTTCAGCCACATCATGCATGGCGATTAATGATTCCATATCATCCACCTTCGAACTTCCAAAAGGTTAGGAAGTCCATATCTAGTATCACGATATAAGTAAATAAGTAGAGTTCAAGCAGTGATACAGAAAGAAGACAAATTTAATGCCTAATGCGTTTCGAATGTCTTCATCATCTGAGGTTATTCTGTTACAAAGCTGAAGTTGGTAAGCATGTTGCATATACAGGGTGAATACAAAAGTCAGAACCCCCCTTTTATTTTTTGAATCAAAGCAGATATGTCAATTTTGATGAATCCAATGAATAGGAAGTTGTGGGTGGTCTATCCCATGGTGCACTTTTCATCATCCCAAATATGTAAATTACAAACAGTCACACTGCAAAAGAAAAACTGAATGTTGATATTTCCACCATGTAAAGCATGCAAATCAAAAAATTAACATAAATTACCATACTCACATTCACTTTCATGCGGAAAAGCAAGTAAAAGGCACGTTTCAGCACACAAAAGACAACAATTCCAGGATGGCAAGCTACTACAAGCTACACTGTTCCGGAAATGGTTAACATGATCTTCTGCTTCGGAGAGGCAAGGAGAAACCTACATGCTGCAGTTAGGTTGTATCGAGACAGATACCCTAACGAACGCCATGCATTTTGTTGATTAACTTTTTTTTAACCTGTTTGAAGTAACCTGTTTGTGCAGTGTAACTGTTTGTAAGCTACAAACAGTTCACCCCGTGATTGTGGGTGATTGTTTGGTCCGATTTGGATGATTTTTTTTGTTTGTTTTTTTATGCTGAACAAGTTTGCAATTGGGTTTTTTTCTCTATCCCTTACGGTTTTTGAGATAAATTTTGAACGTGTCCTAATTTGCATATTCGGGATGATGAAAAGTGCACCACCAATTGGATAAGCCACCCACAACTTCCTATTCACTGGATTCATCAAAATTGACATATCTTCTTCGGTTCAAAAAATAAAAGGGGGGGGGGGTTCAGACTTTTGTATTCACCCTGTATAATAATAGAATGGCGTACCTAGTCGAGCGCTTCTCGAAGCACCGACCTAATGGGTGATTCTTCCACCCTTCTGCTCATCTTCAAGTCTGATAATGTAATCGAAGACTCCATCCGTTTCAACGAAGGTTTGGCCGTTAAGAAGATGGACATCATTGCAGCGGAGGTGTCTTCTAATCTCCATTTCTTCTCTAATCAGGATTCTTCTCTTGCCTCGTCTTTTCAATTTGATCTCCATGTATTCCTTCATGCTTAACATGCGATATCCGGCCCCAATGAGATGGCCCGCATAGCCGTCTCCATTCCTCCAGGACCGGTGGCGTTCCCTGAACCTCTCCCGAAATAACCTGGGCGTCGAGCCCAAGTAGACTCCTCACAGTATGGACATTGAAGCATGTACACACCCGCAGTTTGGAATACATCCTCGTCGTCATCCAGCCGGGTTGAGTTGAAAATCCGCTTTATGTTGACGGAGTACTTATAATATATAGAAAATATAAATATGAACAGAGGGCCAATCTGTGGATGCTTTGGTGAGAAGGAGGAGGAGACGGATTCCACTATTCCTACAACGAGTTTATTTGGCATGTCATAAATGTACATTTCGGCTATTTACTGTTACTGACGCGGTTTAATGCTATGCACCGTAAATTGAAGTATACAATGGAAATGGAAGCTAACAACGGGATCAATTACCTTGATTTCTGCGTGGAAAGAGGAGTGAATGGCATGGCCTTCATCGTATGCAGAAAGAATTCGACGACTGCCAACATCCCTTTTGATTCCATGCACCCGAGAACGCATGTGAATGCTGCGATTCGATACGGTTTCCGGAGGGCTATTTCTTATCCCTTGGGCGATAAAGCTCGCAAACACGAGATTGCACACAGTGTGTGAATTGGCCAGAATTAACCAGTTCCCGAGGAGGAGCAGGAATTCTATACTCCAAGACATTATCAAGGAAGAACGAGGTCACGTGAAGGACAAGGACATAAACCAAGTAATTTTGCCACCTTCACATACAGTGGACAGAAGGCATACCGGATCTCGAAACTATTCAAGAACCAGAGTCTGGGCGTGGCGTTCTGCACGACCAACAACATGAAGCGGATTTTGAATCCAACCCGGCTGGACGACGACGCGGATGTATTCCAAAGTGCGGGTGTGTACATGCTTAGATGTCCGGACTGTGAGGCAGTCTACTTGGACTCGATGGCCAGGCCATTTCGGGAGAGGTTCGGAGAACACCACCAGGCCTGGAAGAATGGAGACGGTAAGTCGGAGTACACAGACCATCTCATTAGGGCCGGACATCGCATGTTAAGTATGGAGGAATGCATGGAGATCATATGGAAAAGGCGGGACAAGAGCAGAATCCTGATTAGAGAAGAAACGGAGATTAGAAGACACCTCTGCCGCAATGATGCCCGCCTTCTTAACGGTCAAACCTCCTTTGAAACGGACGGAGTCATTGATTACATTATCGGACTGGAAGACGAGCAAAAGGGTGGAAGAGTCAAACATTAGGTGGGCGCTTCGAGGAACGCTCGACTAGGCCTGCCATTCTATCATTATATAAGCAATATACTTACCAACTTCAATTTTGTAACAGGATAGCCTCCGACGATGAAGACATTCGAAACGCGTTATGCATTAAGTTTTCCTTGTTTCCATGTCACTGCTTGAACTGTATTTCAAAAGGTATTTCAATTTCATGTCGGAAATTCTCATATCCACTGTGAAGACAGGCAAATTATTGGCCGTGAATCTGTCCTCAAGAATACCTTATGCACTCTGTGTATGTAATACCGTCCAAGAAGAGAGCTCTTTACTTTAAATTATTGATGACATATAGTTCCACATTAATGCCGGGGAAATGTTGTTGTCATGAAAACGGTATCCGGACAATTGCCCCCTGGACAACCGCCACCTAGGACACTTGCCAACCAAAATGCCTCAGACAAGCACTCTAATTCAAGAGAATGTTTTAATTTAAATTTTGAACGAGGTTTTAAACAAAAAAACCCCTTGAAATTTGAAATTACAAAGCAAAACATGAAAAATAAAATTTTTTCAGCTATCGTAATAGAGAGACTCAGTGACGAAAATGTTGAGGGAAATAAAAAAAAAAAAAAAAATAAAAAAAAAAAACAAAGGCCACGGGGGGGGGGGGGGAGTCACAACACTCGAATCTCCATCCTTCCCGATTATTCCATTCGATGGCATTTAAATATGCTATTCTATTGTGCCTTTTTGTGGTGTTTTCTTCATTAAAATCCACTCCTCTTTTTCAATTACATAAAATTTATAGTATATAAATTAATTCCATGTAGGAAGGCAGACTAAATTGAGAGATTCGAAAAATTGCCATTGGAGTTAAACACATTCGTTTGGCTATAACTTCATCATTTACAAACTTCATCATGTTGGATAAAGAGTCGGAATAAAATTTTTTCCACTATAATAAAAAACATTTTTTATTATCATTAACTGAACAGTGCTGCAGCAACTTATTGGAATTATAATTCACAAAATTAAATAATTCGCACTTTTAAAAAATTTTCATCAAATTTAATAAAAGATATTTAGGAGAAGGGGTATTTTAAATGGAGGAATGTAAGCGAGGGTAGAAAATCTTCCCCCTCCCCAGTCTTGTAAGAATTCAAAACCCCCAAAGTTCAAGGGAGGAAAAAAAAACCTAAGTACAAAACCCCCAGAGTAAAACACAGATACAAAACCCCCAGTGATAAAAGCTATGGCAAAAACATAAAAGAGGACATAAATCCGAATGAAGCCTTAATTTTTTAAATTTTTTTAATAATTTTAGATCATTTTTATCGAGTTATTCGTAAATTTACTGAAGTTTTTTCCTTATCTTTTAAAAAAATGTATAATTTACTGAATTAAAATTTTCTAATCTAGTTAATTGTTCTTATTACGGGTACTTTTCCTACGTTCGGAATAATTCGGTTTTCCACCACATGGTCTTATGCTGCAAATACAGAGTGATTCAGAAAGGTAGGTCAAGAATGAAATACCATGTACAGTTTGTAGCGGGAAACAAAATTTTTCCTAAAAATTAAACAGGTGGTGGCCTTACAGTATAACAGAGGGACATCAGGAGTTCCAACTAGTTTCGCCATTTATTCCCGGCTTTGTCAAGGATATACACAGCAAGAGGCATGCAAGCCTTTATATACAGAACAGTGGTACAAATTATGCATATACATGAACCAATAGGATACAAAAGAAATAAAGAGGAAATAATGGCCAACAGGATAAATAGAAAAAACACAGATTTTGAAATATAAAGGCCAATAGAAAAAAAGGGGGTGTAAACGCTAATATACAAAAATTATCCAAATTATACAAAATTATACAAAATTACTAGTTGGAACTCCTGATGTCCCTCTGTTATACTGTAAGGCCACCACCTGTTTAATCAATAGGAACAGTATTATGATCCACCCTTCTACCGATATTTTCCTAAAAATATGGGTCCGGAAATGCATCCTTACAGAGATAATGCAACTTGTACGAGGTAGGAATGACATTACAGCAGGTGTTCAAAATGCCGACCCTGAGCCTCGATGCATGTGTTTTGTCTGCGGACGAGATTCTCGCGAACTCTGGTGTAGATGTCCGGAGAATCACTAACTTCTCCACACGCTTTTGGTAAATCCTTTCCTCTTCAGTAGCATTACCCTGTGCCTCGCCGTAGACGAGATGCATGTCCGCCAGCTCTGCATTAGTCAAGCGATCCATTGTACGACAATGGAGTTATATGTTTCATTTCCTCTCTTTTAAAGGAGAGAACACGAACAATTTACATGTTTAGATCCTAATTTACATGAACCCTACCATTGCTGTCCAGGTAACGCACTTCCATTCCTACCTCATACAAGTTACGTTATCTCTGTAAGGATGCATTTCCGGACCCATGTTTATAAGAAAAATCTTGTTCCTTGCTACAAACTGTACATGGTATTTCATTCTTGACCTACCTTTCTGAATCACCCTGTATAAAAATAAGTCGGATAATGAATTGGTCATAGTATTGTATTTCTTAATGAAATTAATTGGACGCTTTACAATAGATGGTTGAATTTCTGTCAACATTTTAATAAATGCAAATGAAAACATATGTCAGCGCCACTGAGAAACACTATACAAATATCTTTAGACACTTTAGGTCTTACTTCGTAAATATAAATAATAAAATAAGGCTTTTTATTATAAAAATATAAAAATAATATTATACAGAGATGAGTGTAATTTCATACGTTCCTCTCTTGACCTTAACCCCTCATTCCATTAACTTTTTTTCCTTTCATATTTCCCCTTCCCATTTTCTTTTTTTTTTATCTCTTTCTTATTGTATTTTATCAAGAACAGATGACCCCCCCCCTTTCATCCGTTCTTGATTTTATTCTATTTAAGTTTTCACTTACTTTTGGTTAATTCTCAGTGTTAACTTCTGTTCTAAGGTGCCAGTATCATTCAACTTTTAAATTCTTATAACATATGTCCAAATAATTTTTTTATTCTACGAGGCGAGTTCAATAAGTAATGCAACACATTTTTTTCTGAAAAAGGGGGTTGTTTTATTCAGCATTCAAATACACCATGTTATTCCCCAGTCTTTTAGCTACACAACACTATTTTTCAACGTAATCTCCATTCAATGCTACGGCTTTACGCCACCTTGAAGTGAGGGCCTGTACACCTGCACGGTACCATTCTACTGGTGGATGTCGGAGCCAACGTCGTGCTGCATCAATAACTGCTTCATCATCCGCGTAGAGCGTCCCACGGATTGCGTTCTTCGTTGGCCCAAACAGATGAAAATCCGTCGATCTGCTCGAATGAGAGTGTTCGCATGTTCCGACATTGCAGGAGTCAGAGCTGTGCACGGCCGGCCAGCTCGCGGGAATTCAGACAGTTTTGCTTGACCTTGCGGCGATGATGACACACGCTTTGCCCAACGACTCACCGTGCTTTTGTCTACTGCCAGATCACCATAGACATTCTGCAAGCGCTTATGAATATCTAAGATGCCCTGGTTTTCCGCCAAAACAAACTCAATCACTGCCCGTTGTTTGGAACGCACCTCCATTGTAGACGCCACTTTAACAGCTCACTATAGCGCTGTCACATATCGGACGTCAATGAGACTTTACGAGACGAAGCGGAAATGTTTGAAAATGTTCCATAAGAAATGTCCAGTTTTTTCAACCAAAATTGGCCGAGAAAAAATATGTGTTGCATTACTTATTGAACTCCCCTCGTATATTAGAATTATTAAAGAATAGCTGATGAGTGGTCTGAGAGGATTTATTTAAACGCCATATTCCAGATGTTTAAACGCGTTTATATCAGTTATAAATAAGGAGGAAAGAAAATGAAAATTCCCTGGGATCGAAACAGGGACCTTTGGCTAATCACGCCCTCACTGATCAATTAAGCCACTGTTGACTGGAGGCTCTTAGCTGAATTTTTCTTTTAAATCTAATGTCATACCAACTTGGATCCACGACAATAATAAACAAACAAACAATTCAAACAATTATTTTATTCAGACAAACACATTTTAGTAATATTTTTTAATACGATTTTTTTTAATATAATAACTTTTTATTAAACTTTTGTTTATTAAAGAAAATTAATTCAAAATAAAATAAAAAAGTACATAATAGTTTTAATTTAATATCAACGGATAGAGGTAACCATTAGAGTGCTCTATTTCGACTTGTATGGGAGCAGTGATTAAAACATTAATTTATATTAAAAATACCAAACATTTTTCTTTGTTAATATTAATTTAACATTATATAAATATAGTCAACACAAATAATTTTTGCATCTGATAAAAGATACAAGACTGTAAATATAACAAAGGGAACATATAACAAATAATTTAATTTAATTTAATATCATTTAATTTCATTTTATCTAATTTAATTTAATTTATTCAGATCAGAATATAAAAGCAAATACAAACTGCCCCTACAGGTGATAAAAACCCAAGCGGGGAAAAAAAATCAAAAGAGAAAGAGTACAATTCGGAACAAAGAAATCAAAATCAGATATTTAAAATCTTAAAAATAATGCTGGTTGGGTCATTAAAAATGTTTACATCTTTATGGGAAATGATTCTATTATACAAAGTAACAAGTTTATAAGAAGAAGTAATCTCTCCAACATTTGTCCTCGTACTAGGATCTATTAAAGTAAGATGCTTATGATGATGTTTTCTAGGAACTGACAGCCCTCGGGCATCCAAACAGCTCCAGATACAGTCCTTTTAAGGGCATTAAGAAAAATATTACCAGTGGCATTGGAAAGAGTAAACACGTTTATAAATTCCATATAGAGATCATGCTTATTATATTTTTTTCAGAGATCATGCTTTTGTAAGAATAATAATAATAATAATTTTTTATTTATTTTTTTTCAATTTTCAATTTTTTTCAATTCGAATCAAGATAATTTTTTAAAAATTTACAAGATTCATTTATATCAGAAAATTTACTTTACAATGATTTTCAAAGGCCAAATCGAACCACAAAATCCAAAGCCCTTTCTGGGCTTGTATGGATTTATTTTTATTTTGTGTATGGCGCTACACAGCATCTAATGCACAGTGTGTAAGTAGTCAGGAGATCACGTTAAAGTGGTTGGTTGACAGCCGATTTTGTCTAGTTCTTTAAATAGAATTAAGAAATGATGATAATAATGAGAAGGCGGGATTCGAACCCATGACTCACTAGTTTCGAGAGCGGAAAGACCAGCGCCTTAACCCTGTCGGCCACCGAGCTGGCTTTGTATGGATATAAGTCCGGGTTACATACATGTAACTATTCTTAAAAAAAACAACAAAGTTATAACATTAGATACATAAGCTTAAAGGGAACTCTTTTCATAATAATAATAATAATAATAATAATAATAATAATAATAGAATCGATTATTAAAAGTTTAGGTTATTTCTTAATACATTATAAGTTATAATATCAAAAACTTTTATGGCCAACGCCATCGCCAATTAATAATTCGGTAAATTAATTTAGAAAAACAAATTTAAAAACTCTTCCCTTCAAATAAGGAAAAAAAAAAAACCTTTTCCAGTTAATTCGATAAAAATGGTGTATAAACTATAAAAAAATAATAAAAATTAAGGCTTCATTTGTGGGTTATGTCCTCTTTTGTGCTTTTACTCTGGGGGTTTTCCCTCTTTTGTCCTCTTTCCTTATTCTGTGGTTTTCCCCTGTTTCCCTACTTTGCGCTTTCTTTCGTCCTTACAGTGGGGGTTTTATACATGAGGTTTAACTGGTGGGAGGTTTGGCTAGATGAAAATGGGTTACATTGGGCAGCATTGGTGAACCCCTCCCACAGGCAGCATTGGGCCAGCCCCCCTCAGCCCATCCCCGAAAAAAAATTCTGGGTACGGCCCTGGTCCGCAAGTATTAATACGTCGATATCCTGAAAATTATCAGATTCCTTTTTTTATATCCTGGATCGGTCATGGTAATTTTTCTTTTAAGTAAAAAAAAAGTTCGACAAATGGAAATCGACAATATGAAATGTGAATCCGATTCAGTCTGATTCTCAAATCGAGGAAAACCAACCATAAATCGTTTTCAAATAATGATTCTTCAAATCGTTTCGCGTTTTTAAAATCAAATTTAATAAATATTTAGAAGTTAGTAGCTTTTTGGCCACTTTTTTCATGTTTAGCATGTCCAAATCTGTAAAAAACAATTGTTACTTTTTTTTCTGAGTGGCAGTTGTCTGGGTGGTGGTTTTCCAGGTGGCAATGTCTTAGAACCCATGAAAACCGATGTGGTGATGATGCAACAATATTGACAAAATAATGCAATGATAGAATGCCCTGTTGCCTTGGAGATAGAATAATCGCTTCCAAGAAAAATTAACAATGAGTATAATAGCACGATGCAGATAGGGCAGTCTCTCTCGAGGAGGCAGTAGGATACACGTGTATTCTTTAAGCTCCCTAAAAAACGCTCAGCGGGTTGCGTGTTTGGAGACCTTGTACAGTGTGGAACTTTCCAGACATGATAGCAGCTTCCCCTCTCTCTTCCAGTGGGTTGGGTATAAATGGCCGCTATTGGTCTCGCGTGATAGTTTACGGCATAACTGATAACAAAGCATATATCAACTAGACTCTTCATACCAACACGCACACATATTGTGTTCTTTAATAATGGTTCGAAAGATATATGTTAATTCATATCTAACACTGAAGTAATTAACGAGAATTGGTCAGAGAAGACAAAAAGTTATCTGGGCGTCAGAAACATTTGAACAACGGGAAAGTCTACTGCAGGAAATTGAAGAATTTTAAGTTATTATTAGTTAACTTCCTGGAATTATTGTTTACCTACAACTGTAATTATCCTGGGATACTTCCTCTGGGGACATATGAAAAGTGTGGTGTATGAAACTCCTGTTGAGTTACAGGAAGATCTTGTGGCATTTGTGGTGGCTGCTGCAGCAATGGTAAACGAGATGCCTGGAGTGTTTCAGCGCATCAACCGTTCCATGTTACGACGATGTGAGACTTGCAAGGAAACCGGTGGTCGACATTTCGAGCACATTATGTAGTAATAAGACATTACTGACTTGTCTAATTAATGTTCTTTGTAGCGACATGAATAAGCGTGTTAACGTTTAACAGTGTTACCGTTCATGTTAATTAATTGAATCCACGCACTGCAGTTGACTGCAGAATCATTTTAGAATAAAACGTTATTAACAAAAGATGTTCAAATTGATCCCCTCTAACGTTTGCCAAGTTTGGTGGTGTAATTTTGAAAGAAGAACGTTTGTCTATGGGTGGGTTTGTTTCTTATACAAATCTACAGTTTTATTCCGATCTTGATTGGAGCGTAGCTCCTTTTCAGCAACCATTGTAACGTCATCACGTCAAAACCACTAAAGCAATAGTAGCCAAATCTCGCACACAGTTTGTGTGATGCCTGAAGGTGGTTTGTATTAAAAAAAACCGAACATACGTGATGTCGTTGAAGAATAATAAACGTTTGGGTTGAGCTCCGTGATGAGGTCCGTGATGTCCGTGCTATGTGGTGAAGCCGAACGCGAATTTCAATTGTCAATGCAGTCAGTAAAGCTAATTGTTGTTGACGAATTCTCAATGCTTAGACTGAATTTGCTGGGCAAAATAGACAACCGACTTCGTCAAGCAAATCCGGAAAAACAACATGAAATTCTTAGCGGATATGCATTGTTGCTTACGGGCGACTTTTATTAGTTGCTTCCTGTCGGTGATACACCTATGTATAAGCAACCGAATCCATCGTCTACTTTTGCTGTTCAAGGAAAATTGCCCTACCAACAACTGAAAAAAGTATTTCAT
>JAHWFO010083515.1:66378-79970 GCA_023313115.1 Rhysida immarginata
TAGTGGAATTCAGGAGGTTGAACCACTACCAAACTCGCAATGAAGGAAAAGAAAGAGCAAAAAAACGCCAAAAGCAAAAAAACAAGGTTAAAAACAAGACTTAAACTTAAATAACGCATCAAATAAAAAGGCATTAAAAAGCAAAACAAAACAGTTTAATGAACAAAACAAAATAACAAAAGTAAATAACAATCAGCAACAAAGCAATCAATCATAATAAGCAAATCAGCAACAACATAACAAAAACACGGCTTTCAACCCACAAAGCAAAAAAAAGTAAAATGTTACCTATAATCATACTACCTCACAAGGGCGACAATCATCCTCAGAGCACTGCTGGCTGAGCGCTCTCGTGAGCAGAGAAAGAGAAAGAAAACTGTCTGCGCCATAGAATACGCCTTTATTAGACAGAGTAAAAATTGGATTGGGTAACCGGGATATAAAACAGGAAACGGAGAAGAAGACGGAGAACGGTTAAGCGAGTAAAAACAGCAAAGCACGACCGTAAAACGCAAATCGGTGCGAACTTGCCTACGAAAATCTCAGCTTACCAACGGAGCTACGATGATTCTCTGGAACAGCTGATGAGACGGAGATAATCAATGAGGACCCGTCGTGAGGAAAAGAGACGGCGGAGACCAAGGAGACAGAGAGGGGATCGACCAGGTGTCAAGCAAAGCCGCCCCCAAACATTGCCAAACGAGACTAGGAACCCATCCGTCTACGGCAAGGCTCGAAGCCGTAGGACCATCGGCGAACAAGCAATTCCGAGGTCCGACCTCGCACCAGCGGTCGCCCAGCGACCATCTCTGCCCGGCCAGCGAGCGAGGTCTTACGATCTGCTCCCCTGGCCGGCCAGTTGCAATCTGCCTCTCGGAGAGAAAAACTCGGAGAGAAAAACTGTCTAAAACTTCATAAAGAAGCCGACACAAGTCAATCAACCAATCAATTGGCAGCCAAACCCGTCGAATCCCGAGGTCATCCGATCCAAGCAAGAGTCACTCTCTCACAAAGGACGAAACTAAGAAAAACGCGCTAATTAAGCTGACTCCTCTGTCCAGAGCGGAAAAGGGCCATAAAAACCCCCATGGCAACGAAAGGCTATTCAGCAAAGGGAACAACCACCCCCAACGAGGTCAAAGGTCTCCCGCTGAATAGCCAAGCCCTAAATAAGAAGAGAGGCTTAATTAAATATTCAGAGGGCAAAAATCCATGAATATTACGAAAAAGCTAAAATATGAAACCAAGCATCAGCTCCACGAGAAAAAGCTATCATGTGTAAATACACAGAGCAAAAAAAGGGAGGGAAGGACTGCACAATCACCATAAGTCACCTGACCATCTTAGTCCAAGCAACAATGTAACCTTCATTGTTGGAAACAATCAGAGATGGAAGTTAACCAGCGCCACGGCAAAATTGAGAAATGCCAAAAGCAACAATGGAAACTATTCAGTAAAACTGGTCTGTAATAATAAAGGAGGTCGTGGTTATGCAATACAACAACACTCGCGCGCTTTCCCATCGTTTTATAGCCCATTGCTCGGAGTTCACCTGAGGTAATGCAACACCAAACCAATCAGCTAGAATAAAAATATAATTCCTTGGGAACTTCGTGATTGATCCGGATCAAAAGTACCCTAAATGTTGATCCAGTCTATAAGCTATAACCATATTAAGTTTAATCAAAATCCGTCCAGTAGTTTTTGTGTGATGCGCGTACAAGCAAACAGACAGACAACAGATTTATTATATGTATAGATTACACAGGTCAACACACATTTTGGTACTGGCGATTTTTCAAGTGTTCTTAGGTAATTTTAGGGTGTAGAATTCATAAATAACTTCATATTTGTTCTATCAGATATATAAGGGTCGTACAAATGAAAACGAAACTTTGTGTGGGAAAAAAAAGACGACGTGTAGGATCGTAAGTTTTTGTTTTCAACAATTGCGAAACCCCACCTGCAAACTGAACAATAGGTTGCAATTGTTGCGTCAAGTGAGAAAGAACGATAGCTCGCGCTTCGAAGCTTCTTCCAAACAACAAAACCCCCGAAAAAATCAAAAGCAATCGTAAACAGCACGGGGAAGGCGATGTTGATCGTGATTTTTGATCGCAAAGGCCCGATTTCACTGGACTTTCTTGAAAAAGGCACCACAGTTAACGCAACACGATATGGGGAAACATTGAAGGCACTGCGCGCGGCCTTCAAATGCAAGCGTCCTGGACTTCTTAAAGAAGAAGTGCTTCTTCTACACGACAACGCGCATCCTCACACCTCGAAAGCAACGGTAGATCTCATCAAAAAGTTCAACTGGGAAGCAATGAAGAATCCACTTTACAGCCCTGACTTATCCCCATGTGACTTTCACGTGTTTGGGGATCTCAAGAAATATCTGAAAGGCCACAGATTGCAATCGGACGTCGGAGTGAAGGAAGAGGTTTTTGGAATGGTTCCACACGCAATCGAAAGATTTCTTCCATAAAGGAATTATGCGCCTTGTTACACAGTGGGATAAATGCCTTAAAGCATTTAGAGGGTATTTATAAATTCCTTATATACACTTTGGATAAAATAAATAACTTTCGTTTTCATTTGTACGACCCTTATAGTTTTCGAGATATCAAAGTCGCAACGTCGCACAATACAGAAAAAGCAGTCATCAATGTGGTTTCTGGATTCCCTCCAAGCCATCGGAACACCAAATTTCAGACTTCTCCTTTGTCCATTCATCCATTGCCGTAAATGTTCCGTACAAATTTTACACACAACATATTGTGTTCACGTTTTGACTTGGTCACCAAGCTTAACGCCAAATTATCCAAGGTACGCTCTTTTTAGATAATTATGGTGTAGATAATCCTGGCGGGTTTTTTTTTAGTAAATTTCGTTGCCATCTATCGGGAAAAAAGGCTACGAACTTTTTCCCAGACCTATTATAACAAGTAGGAAGTGAAAGCCATTGTTTAGTAGCATACACTTTTTCGTCGAGCTTGACTTCGCAAAGCATCTTGGGATAGAAAGAGGACAATCAAGTTTTTTGCACGCTGGTAAAATATCGTATTTTAGATAACTCTGCCTCTGATTTATTGACTACGTGCGTGTCGACTTTCGTTAACGTTTCAATGAAAACCTGTTTAATATAATTAATAATAATCACCGTTTAAAATTTTGATTTCTCGTAGGAGAAACATTGAGTTTCGATTTTCGTAAAATCGAAACCATTTTTCTTCCAGCAAATGGATTATTCAAATTCTAGGGCTGTTACTGTTTAGCTCTATTATATTTTAAATTTAATACAACTTAACTTAACGAAGACTGATCAAATTTTCAGCCCGTCAGCAGCTTACAACATACGCAATGGCTGCCGAGTTTGTCCGGGAGCTAACCTCGGGTCATCGCTTTAATTTCCTCTTGATTTAATTCCTTGGTACCATAATTAACTTCAGGATAATTCTCTAATATTCTATTTGCTTTTAGAGAATTATCCTTTTTTGCTTTGATAAAGGATAGTCTCTATCCGAAACGTCAGCTTTTTATTTTGATTTTGATTAATTATTTTTGTTTATTATATCTTATTTTTTATTTAATTTGTATTTTTAATTTATAACTATTATTTCTTGGTACCATAACAAATAATAAAAGCGCATTAAGTTAATGGCGTTGTATCTTAAAAATTATAGCTGATAGCGAGTAAACTGTTTTTATATTTGGAATCAGCACATCAAATACAATCAAAATCAGTTCTAACATTCCAGGCACCAAATAAAAAAAATTTTTTGTAGACCTGTGTTAAAGAGAGGAAGGAAGGAATCAAGATTGGTCTAGCCATTTTGAGATGCATAGCGAACAGATAGGTTCATGTGTGTTTCTTTCTTATATAAATCTATAGTTTAATTCCAATCTTGATGAAATTTGCAAATTTGATCTTCAAAGCAAGAAGAAGATCACTGTCTACATGAGATTTCGAAAAAATAATATTTATCGATAATAATTCATGGATTTAAATTCAAATTATGGACCAAAAATATATATCTCCTAACGAACAATACAAGGTAAAGTTTGTTTCAATAGACTGCTCTGTTTGTTTCAACAGTAGTGATAGCAACACAGAATTCTAAAAATGATATGGCATTAAATACAAAAATTGGAGAAAATATACCAGATTCAGCCAATCAAATAGTTATGTATTTAAGACTTGTTCATTAAGACATGTAAATGAATCTCAAGACTGATCATTTTGTAAATTTCATTAACAAAAATATTTTGAGGACACACGACTTACAAGCATAAATCGGGGACCACCCTCTTATAAAATATAATATTCTTCGGGCTTTCTTATTTCCTGACCACAATTTAAAGTTTCGCGTAACGGTCGTCAGCATACAGCTGGAAGGGTCTTCCTCCTCTGAGAATCATTGAGAAGGCGTCGGAAATTTTAACAATACATATAATTCCTGTCCTTTGTACTTTTCTTAGAATTGATAGTTGTTAGTATGTAACATTTTCTTGAAAAGCTTTAAAAATGAGCAGTAAATGGAAATAATAGAGTTAGCAGACTATTGAGAAACAGTGGATAGGCAGCAGAGAAAGCAGCCCCTTCACTCGGTGCTGTTTCGATTTTTCCAGCACACTGCTTCAACTAAACAAGTGGTGAGTGACCCTGTGCCCGTCGATGCAAATGTGTCAACAGAAGAGACTGCGACTGCCAGATCACACCAAGTGATGAATGCATCAGTTTTGCTTCAAGACCTCCAGAGCAGAGTGTGAATTGAAACAGTTTACCAATTCCTGATATAACAGCCAGGGCTGAAAAAACGTCAAATCAAACTATTGTTTCATTTTCATTCTATTTCCTCCCAATTTCGTAGCCATACACATTATTCTACACATTGTTTCTCCTGCACTATGGTAAACTCGCTCCGCTATACACAACATTCCAACACGAACCGGGGAGAACTGTTACAGGGCCATCCATTAGGAACATTAAAAAAATTTTTTTTTCGGTTTTTCTATATGATTTTTACTGTTTCTAATGTGTTAATTTTTACTGCAAACTTTCATCAAAAAAGAGCCCGAGCAACGCCGGGTATATCAGCTAGTCATTTATATAAAACTAGCAGAGGACCCGGCGTTGCCCGGGATAATTACCCTTGTAGGTAAACAGAACAACCTCAAAAAGCTAAATTAAACCTCCAAATTTGTTAAATAATAACTTAATCACTACAATATAGAGCGAAGGGACTATCCTTTCTAAGAAAAAATCGAAAGACAGGAATTTACCTCTTCACTGAAAAAATCCATTATAGGTGATATACCGGGACTTGATTTTCCGAAAAAAAATTTTTAAAGGCTCACAGTGGATGGACCTCTCCAAGGATGCCTTCTAATGTAAATAATTTTTTACTTACGTAATCTTACTTTAGATGTACACTTGATGTTGTTGCAATTTCCTTTCTTCTTTCGATGTCTTGAAGCAAAAATTGGCCATTCATCACATTGTGTAGTGTAGCGGTCGCAGATTCTTCTATTTACTTGCTTACCATTTGCTCAATACAGCACGGAGCTAAAGGAGTGCTTCCTCTGTCGTCTTTCACTCTTTCTCAATATTCTGCTAACTCATTATCTCCAGTTACTGATCATTTTTAAAGATTTTCAAGAAATTGTTAAATACTAAGAATTCTCTTTTCTAAGAAAAGCCTGAATAACAGGAATTCTATGCATTGAATTCTATATTGCACAAACTTTGCTTTGCATTGTTGGTCATGAGATATATATTGTTGGTCCGTGCAGAGTGTTTGTGAATTGCGTGTTGATACCATTGTTGATACTTATTGTTGCAAAAACTTTGTCTTGCATTGTTGGTCATCAGATATTTCTCATTAATATGCCCTGCCGTAACTATGAATATCGATTTTTTCTCGATAATTATTATTTTTTCGAAATCTGAGGTAGACAGTGACCTTCCTCATGCTTTGAAGGTCATGTATGCGAAATTTTATTAAGATCGGAATAAAACTATAGATTTGTATAAAAAACAAACAAACAAACCCACAAACAAACATCCTTCTTTATATATATAGATCAGCGACGGTGGACGTTGCCACAACAAAGAAAAATCTAACAATGGGTTATTTCCCGATTATACAAACGCGTGGGTTCGCTTCTAGTATTTCAAAATATCTTAAATCATAAGTAAAGAATTAAATAAAAATTGTTGCTCAGACAATAATGGTCAAGTTACTTTTTAGTTTTGGTGTGTGCTTCAAGCCGGCGCCAACAATGCTTAAACGTGCAACAACAATGCCAAACTGTTTCCGTAACACTTTTTGGTAAAACATTATCATGGTAAAAACATTCAATAAAGTTTCATTTATTTTCATTTATTTTCATTTATTTTCATTTATATTCCTCTTGAAAAAAGTAAAAAAAAAATCCCGTTTTTAAAACGGGGTTTAATCCCCGTTAACTTCTAATGCCCATAACCGTGACAATGAAAGTTGGATTCTTGCTGGGACTACTCTGATCAGATGACTTTTCAGTATCACGGCCTCTTTCTCGTTGGTTGCGTTTCTTTTATGACGATCGTCAAAATACAATTTCTGGTAAACTTTCACTTTAGTATAATCAAAGAAGCTGTATGCCCATTTCACTACGAAGCGTGATTGTTGCACGATGTGATGTCAGGTTTTCAGTTATCTCTAAACACTGTTGTTGATTAAATTTTACTATCCACACAATCCAAAACAGTTCGTTTTACCACGCGCCGAAGTCTGAAATTGAGAGAGGTTATCTAAGGAAAATTTTACTGCAAAATTAGGAAATTTTTACTACTCTCGGCCCTGCGGGCCTCATTGGTCGCTGTTTTCCGTTATTCGAACGCCTTCGGCGTTCTGTCTACAACATCCCCCTCCGAATATATACATACCCCAACCTGTTTAGCCACAGGGGGCAGTTGGTTCCCCCCCCCCCGGGCGGTTACAGGAGGCTAATGGTCAGTACTTATTTTTAGAGATAACTGAAAAACCTGACATCACACCGGGCAACAATCACACTTCGTGGTGAAGTGGGCAAGTGATTATTCTAAAGTGAAAATATACCCAATTTCTTTATTAAGTAAATAAAATAGCCGTGTCTTTTTTAATTTGTTACAGCCGTCGCAGGATGAAGTCAATGACCAGTGCAAAAGTCTCGTAATTGATAAGAACTAATTTTTTCTGTCACAAACAGTGTTTACCTTCTTTTAGAAAAACCAGCATTTGGTTCCAATTCCCTCAAGTACATAATGAGAATCGAAGAAAAGATCTCACGCCTTACTTACCGAGCTAGTTGTAATTAAAGCAGTTTTTTTTGGCACTATACTTTAACGATCAAATTCCGGAGTAGTGAGTCATACTAATTTGCATAATTTATTTTTATATTGAAAACTCCACATTCATAAGATCCCACTCAAATCGAATACCTTACCTTTGTAAATTAACTTAAGGATAAAATGGACATTATTCAAAGAAGTTAATTTTTATTCTCCAGGTTTTATTAATCTGTGTTTCTTCTTAAGTTTTTGTCCATGGTATAATAATTATGATTAACAATCATAATTTTCTTTCCTCATTTAGAATACGCTATTCAGTAATATAGTAACAAATCCTTAAAAAGAATTTTCGTAAATACATAATTACATTCTGTATATAAACAGGAAGTATTTCCGATTGAATTTATTGAATTAATTTTAAAAATCAAGTTTATAAATCTTTACACTTATTATTGTATGCTACACAAAAACCATTCTCAAACTTACTGGGTGACCCAAGAATAATAACATTTGAAAATAAAATAAATTGCATAATATGTGAAATAAGAAATACGTTTTACACAGAATTTTTTTTCACAATGAAGAAATTTAATAACACAATAGTCTGACTGTCAGAGCAACTGGTATTTAAAGAGAATCCCGTCATATCATCGGCTGCTGCTTTTCAAAGAAACTGCGAGACCGGGGGCAACTAATATTTTTGAGGCTCTTCAAAATTTAAATTTAAATTATGAGCAAGAAACTAAAATCAATGGTAATTAACATTTATTCGATTATAACATTTAATTACGAGTTCAAATAATGCGATTGTCATTTATTAAATAAAAATATAGTACACAAATCCGTCGATAGGAGGCAGTGGAACCCACATATGATTAGAGTGCCTTTATAACCATATGGTTATAAAGGCACTCTACATATGATTAAAGCTCTAAGTTACATGATTAAAGCTTTGCATGTAACTGAATATGCTTACACATATAAATGTTTAATAAGTAGCACTAAAACTGCTCAATATGTCTCCCTTCATTTTGAACAATGTGTTCTAATTGCAAAACCATATTTTCCACAGCTGAACGTAGTGAGTCTGCCGGAATAGCGAGAACAAGTCGCCGAATGCTGTCCTTCAGATCTGGCACAGATGTCGGTCTTCTACGTTAAACGATATCCTTTAGGAAACCCCCATACAAAAAGAAGTTTTGTTTCACTTGTTCAATATATGAAAATGAATACCATTCGTTTTGTGAATTTGGGTACTTAATTTTTTTTATTTAGTAAATAGCAAGTGCATCATTTGATTTATCTGTAGTACAAATTTTATCTCATTTGGAGCAGTAGAACGCATTCCAGAGGTCTCTGAAGTGGGAAAGTTATTTCTCGCTAATTCTGTATTTCCTTGCGATCTTTAAATATTTTTTCATTCGGTTCTCGTGGATGACATGTTATGGAGTTCGGAGAGGGGAACTAGGAGGCGAGAGGAGGGGGATTTTTGGGTGGCAACAGACATTTCGTTCTGGCGGGTGTATGGATGTCACTGTAGCGAGGGGTGTTGCCGTGTTATGCCTCGCTGCTCTGGTAATAAAGTCGTAATAGAGTAGCACGCGCTCGATCGTAGGGAACTCTTATGCGCATGCGCTTGTGCTGCTGGTGAACTCTCTTCATCGTCTAAAAAAAAATAAAAAAAAAAATAAAGAGAGGTTTCTTTTTTTGACTTTGTGCGTGTGGGGCAGGGGGGTGAAATGGGTGAGTGGGTAGATAAGTGTGTCGAGGAAAAATTAGATTGAAGAAAGAAAGTTGGTGATGGGATAGGGAACACCGAAGAAAGGGTTATATGAAGTTTTATTGAAAGTCGAGAGAAAGTTTCTTCGTCTATATAATAAAAAAAAGAAGAAGAAAATAGGATGGGTTAGAAAGAAGAAAAAGTTTTTATTGTTAGAGTTTGAGCTGGAGAAACCACGCAATGGGTATTTATTTCTGTTCTCTGTCTTCTGTCGTTCTCATTGATACTGCTTCAGATTATCATTCCCTCGATTTGTTCAATCGATTTGCCCCTCTTCTTCGGCGTTCGTTTCCTTTGCAGTCATGAATTCTATCATACCAATTGATGGATGCGCCATTTTTATTCCCTTTTTAATGATCTAGCTTTCTCAGATGCTTAAAAATACATAAGGCGTCAGACAAAATTGCTGTTCCTGCGATTTTCTTTCCCTCTTTCTCCGCAAATCGCTCGATCTGAAGACTTCGGTGCCGACGGAGATCACATTACCTAATGCTAGCTGCTGGTGTCTTCTTGGTGTTCGTTGGTGTATATAAAATTCTGAAAGAGTGAAGCACATTAGTGAAAATGAAAAGCAAATGAAGCAAAGCTTGAGATTCGCTCAATAATTTTCTTAAATTATTTTATTTTCAAAATAAAATACACGTTCAAACAGTTACACAATTACGTTCGAAGAGCATAATAATTGAGCAAGTGTACTCTCTCTTTAAAAATTTGTACGCTTTCATTCTAACGTTAATCTAGATTATCCGTTAAATGGATTGCCTCTTCGATTACAGTTTTTTTATGTACGCATATCCGCAAGAAAATTATCTCGTGTAATTATCTAGTTTTGTAATATTTATTTGTATACATATTTATACACAGATCACTTGAATTAATGCACAGGCCGAAACCCTGTCGAAGCTGCGTCTGTATTCGCTCAATGTTGATGGATGAAAGCGGATCGAATATGAAAGCATCAAAAATACGGGGAACGGAGCGGGAGAAGTGAAAGGGAAATGCGGGAGTGGGGGGGGGGGGGTGGAGGAAGAGGGCAAATGCAGAAGGGGTAGGTAGACGAGGCTGGCAGGCAAGCAAAGTAGAAGGGGGAGCGTTGTCGCTCGAAGCCTGCTGCTTCCGTTATGCGTGCGCATTAATTTTCCTAGCTCCGCTTGTGTGACTGTTGTGGACACAGCGGGGGCGTAAAGCCGAACAAATCCGGCTCAGCTTAATAAGGATTAGGTCCGTCTAAGCCTTTAACGCCTAATCACTGGTCTACACGGCTGTCTTTGCAGCAGAGGCCATTCGCCCTTATTCGTAGTGTATACTGCATTCTATCAATAAATTTTGTACTTTTCAGAAATAAAATCAAAGGGAAGTTCACCCAAAAGAGTGGAATAAATAAAATAAGTCATGAAAAGTCTGTAAATTTCTTTACAGATCAAACGGCACTTTATTTAGAGTAAAGTCAGTGTATAATTTTCCTTCGAGTTGCGAAGAACTGCTTTTGTGATTCATCCTAGAAGCTTTACGCTGCCATTAGAGTTCTGAAATATTCTCTAAACATGCGTCAAATGAAATAATAGTAATAAATAAAACAATATATCAGTCATAAGATATATAATTTCATTAAAAAAGTTATAATGCTAATGTTTAAACAATTGAAATTAAGTCATGCCTACTAATTCAACTGGCGTAAATGATAAATAAGTATACAGAAAATATTAAATGCGAATAATTTAATAAAAATTATAAATAAGATGAAAGGTGGCTTAAAAGATATTTTATATGTATGGGAGACCTCCTTGATGTTAATAATTAAATGTTAAAATAATATCTGGTGCGAGTCCAAGCGATGTTTCTTTTTTTGTTTACTTTTTTTTACTATTTAATTATTATCTAATGAACGGGGCCCACGCGCAGTTTGCGCGGTAATTATTTTTTTCAAATTCAATTCATTCAAATTGTTTCGTTTGATGAACTCACATTTTCTCCTTTATTTATAGTTTTGTGATTGATTAATGATAAAAATTGTTGCTCAGACAACAATGATCAGGTGACTTTTCATTTCCGACGTGCGCTTTAAGTGAGCGCCAACAATGCTTAAACATGCAACAACAATGTAAAACTGTTTCCGTGACGAACTCACATGTTCTCCTTTATTTATAGTTGGATAAAATTTTAATAAAAACAACCAATTATAACTCAACATTAAATTGATTATTGATAAGCACGTTCTAAAAATATCTTACCAAATTTTAAATTAACTCATAACTTGAGTAAATAATGATTATAGAAATAATGGTAAATTGCTCTTGAATGCAACAATGAAATTTGTTCCAGACGCGTTTCGGTCTTTACACCAGAACAGATACGATCACTTTTATACTGGTATGCAACATGGATCTAGACTACCATTAAATCATGATTGTTATTTAAATCAATTAAAGTGCTTGACTCCAGTGGTTACAATGCGGACAAAGCTGGGCTTACAGAAATATGGAATGCAGTCTATTATCAAATTAATAAAATACTTCGTGTTAATTTCAACCTAGGTTAATTTAACCTAATCAATGTTTAAACAAATGCAGAGCGTCCCAAATTGATGTATAGACTCTTTGAAACGTTATAGCTCAGCAATGAAATGAGATAGAAATATAAGTTCTGTTGTGTATGATTCAGACGGCGCTGGAAAAGCATAGCAACACGTTCATTGTTGTTCATTTGTTTATAAACCAAAATGGCGGTGAGACTTTCAGTCAATGAACGTAAGTGGATATTGAAATGTTATTGGAAAGTGGAGAATGTTGTTGAGGTTCAACGACGTTGGAATGTTGAATTTGGTACACCACCGCCAACAAAGGTGTGAGAACTTCCCTCGATCACAGATGGATAGGACGAAGAGGAAGTGCTACGGAGTTCCCGCCTCGATCTCCCAATTTAACCCCTCTCGACATCCTTCTTTGAGCAACTTTAAAGAATACGGTGTACGCCACAAACACAGAAACACTGACGGAATTAAGAGATCAGATTGAACATTCATTCAATGATACGTATTCCATTAGCTACAATCCAGTCGGTATGTCGCTCTGTTCGACATCGGTGTTGGGAATGTACTATGGAAGAAGGTGTACATTTTGAACATGTACGGGCTTAAGGAATTTTAAGGAATAAAACACTACAACAAATATGTGTAAATAAATCGAATGCATGATATAGAACTCTATACTATACAGGTAAGATTTTAACCTGAAACTTTGAAAAAGGAGAAAAGTAACATTTAAGCTCATGATAAGGTTGTATAAGCTCTATAATTAGGATGACAGATATTACAAGAATATTGTGGGAAGCATTATGAGTTGTGTTAACAAGCATCTATTTTTTATTTTCATTAGAAGAAAAAAATGTCTTTGATTGCTGACAGATATAAGTTACAAGAATACTGTGGGAAGCATTATAGTTGCGTTAAGAAGAAGGAAAAAATGTATTCGATTACTGTCGCCTTCTTACCTCCTAACACCGGCACCCTACGTTGTCGGGACCGAAAGTGTGTACAGTAACGATATTGGTTACGAGTGAAAGTCACCCGCGCTCATTATACGGTAATACATTTACAAGGCACGAGTGAACGAGGGCTACTGAGAGAAAACGATCGACATTGATGTGGATGTCATTAAGGGTCGTGAATTTCTGTAAAAAGTCTAATGGAATTCGCTCCCTCAAATCAAAAACCTTAAATGGTCGGATGACTCTTAGCCTAACATAATATTCTTAAAACAAATTTTCCTTTTAATATATCAACATATACATAGCTTTAAGTATTTTTCATGCCTAAAATTCACCCGTACAATCTGTCAACCAGAAATTTCCTTACATTCCGCTCTTATAGTAAACGAATCCACAACCGTTTCTGCGTTGCTTTTTTCAGTGCTCATTCGGGTGCGAGATATCTTTTATTGTTAACCTTGATTAAAGAACAAAGACAGCCATAATAGAAACGAACAAGTTAACATTATTTTAGATTTAAATAGGTAACTTCAATACGAATAATATAATTAGAAATGTTTGTCTATATAAGTCACTTTTCATCGTGATCTGTCTACGCATGTTCAAGTTAATATCTTCAAAATTTCTTATACGTCGTTTGATATATCCAGACGTTCAATATCAGGGAATAAACCGGTATGTAATCATAGCTTTTCTAATGAGAGTGACCTACTGATTCTGTCTAGAATTTTTATTTGCTTTATGTCTTTCTTGTTGGAACTCATAATTAAATGGCATTTTACCAACATCTTGAGCCGTGCTAAACGTAACTGGCCATGAACACAAGTCAAGGATTACAAGGAAAATCACTAAAAGACTACTTATCCACAATTGATTCTTTAATCATGAATGTGCATGAAATATTCTTTCAGCATGTCTAAAAAATGGACTAATTATAACAAAGGAGATTTTAAAAATAATAAATAAATAAATAATAATTAACAAAATAATTAATAAATAAAATCAAAATAA
>JAHWFO010083520.1:0-32324 GCA_023313115.1 Rhysida immarginata
CTATACGCGGGTATATACGGTAATATGATTTTAAATAAATATAAAGGAAATTCATTTAAAATTGTATGAAACCAATTTGTAAAAAGTGTAAAAAGGAAAAAGGTTATTATTAAGTTTGCTATTCATATCGTCTTGGAACATTGTAAATTTAAATTAAATTCCATTTAAAAGATAGAAAATTAAAATTTATCCCATATAGCGTCCCGCTTTTCAATTTCGGAAATTAAAATTTCCTTTTATAACATATCTTCTCGTTTCTCAGCCTCCTTCATCGCACTTCGAACTGAAGACATGGTGGCCAGAATTTCTTGCGAGAACTCCTGCTAGAGCGTAAAGCATCAAACTGGATTTGATCGGAGCGAGAAACTGTTTTTCCGCTCTCGCCTTTGAAATTTTCGGTTCTCGCTTATACCAGCGAGACGTTTATGATAGCGACTGCGATAAAATTCTTTCGCTTTCCAATCTCGCTCGTATTTTTTCGGTTCTCGCAAGCTATGTGAACCCGCCTTTACATCTCCCTGGTGCTCAGGTGGGAGTGGGGATACTCACAAGTCCCCGGCTGGCAGATTATGTTGCAGATTGGACCCCCTTAGGTGGAAGACTGTGTCTCCTGAGGCTTCAGATAGGGAAACGGTCTCTCTCTCTATTCATTGCATATGCTCCGAATGCAGTCACAGAGTACCCACTTTTTCTAGATGAAGTTGATGCTGCTCTTAGCAGGAGAGGGAGTGCAGATTCTGTCATCCTGGTGGGCGCCTTCAATGCACACGTAGGGGTTGATGACCAAACGTGGAAAGGCGTGATTGGGAGGAATGGTGACTCCGATTTAAATGCGAATGGGAGGTGCTTGTTGGATTTCTGTTGCAACAATGGACTTTCCATCACAAACACTTTCTTCCAGCACAGGGATGTCCATAAGCATACCTGGTACAGGGATGCAATGGACCAGAAGTCACTGATTGATTTTGTAATCGTTTCAGCTGACTTATTCCGATCAGTGTTGGATACTCGTGTGAGAAGAGGGGCAGAACTATCAACTGATCACCACCTAGTTCTCTGCACTTTGCGGTTCTCTGAACCCATGCCAACCATGCGAAATACTAGGTTCAGACAAACTTGGCGCATCAAATGGGAGGCATTGGAGGATAGAGCTGTGAGGAAAACCTTTGCAGATAACATATCTTCAAGTTTCAAAGAACTATCCAGTGATCATGGTACTGTTGAAAAGGAGTGGCAGTTGTTTAAAACTGCTGTGATTACTTCGGCTGCATTGTGCTGTGGTTATAAGCGGCTGAGTGTGGCGCAGGGCGGTGAGAAAAGGACTGCATGGTGGAACGGTGAAGTCCAAGAAGCTGTCAAGGCAAAGAAGGAAGCCTATTTGCTATGGCTCGCAAATAAGTCAACTTCGAGTCAAGCGCGTTGCATAGAGGTGCGAAAAGTAGCAGCAAAGACAGTATCAACAGCTAAAGCCAAGGCCTGGGAGAAGTTCAGGGAGAAATTGGAAGCAGACTACGGTTTGGCAAACAAGGTACCCTAATTTTTCAAATATAACGCGCTATCAATTATAACGTGCACCCTTTAAACAGACATGAATAGTAAAAAAATTCGACTACAACGCGCACTCAGGTATAACATGTACGATGTCATACATACTCGAAAATAAAATAAATTTACGGTAGTTCTTATAATTGCCCTTTTGATTTGATTAATGGTAAAAAAAAATATGATACGAAATGGTTTTTCTAAAATAAATTTTTATTAATATTACAAATTAAAAAATCAAATAATACCTAATAACAATTAAGATCCAAAGAAGTCTTCTTCTTTACTATCGGAATGAAATAGTTCAATCCATTCAACTGGTTGCACTGCAACTTGCAGTGATGGTTCTTTTAATGGAGGCTCTTGCAGGGGGCTGTTCTTGTGCTGGCGACTCTACTTCTTCGATCGCTTCGTTTTCTGGAGGCAAAAGCTTTGCTTTCCGAAACCCATTCACAATCATATTTACACTAATCTTCTGCCATGCCTTGTCAACCCAATTGCATATTTCTGCAAAAGATGCCCGGTGCATTTTTCCTGACGATGTGAAAGAATGCATTCCGTTTTGCATCCACTCTTCCCACAATGCTCTTATTTCCGTTTTAAAGGCCTGATTAACGGAAATGTTTAATGGCCGAAGTAATTTCGTCATGCCACCAGGAATTATTGCAATGTCTGTGTTTATTTTTTAAAAGTATTTTTAACATTTTCCAATATATGTGCCCTAAACGAATCCATGACTAAAACAGATTTCGGGTTAAAAAATCCACCTTTTCTCTGACGAAATACTTCTTCAATATAATTTTTCATCATTTCTCCATCCATCCATCCCTTATCATTCCATTTCACAATTACAGATGTTGGCAAAATTTCCCTTGGTGCAGTTTTTCTTTTACAACCTGTGACAAAGTTCGGTGAATGACGTCAAACTGCTAACGGTCGTAAGAGTGCACCATCGTCGTATCCTGCCCCAGACAGGTCGAGACATGTTTAAACAAATTTGAGAGAATCAGCGCTGCAAGTGTGTTTACTGTGTTTAAACAGGACATTGAAGAAAGAAGGTGTAGTACGCGCGGTCAGAACCCAAAATGGATCAGCGAACGAAAGAGACTCATGAAATGATGACAACAGTTTACAAAGAAAGTGCTATTACTTTGAAGTGTGTTTATGAGTGGTTTAAATGGTTCCGAGGAGGCCGGAACACCATAGAAGACGCCCCCCGAAGTGACCAGATATCCAACGTAATGTTACGACCCAACTGAAGGCTATCCCTAAAAACGACGCCAGGAGTTTCCAGGACTTGTACAGGCGTTCCCAGAAGTGCATTACCATCGACGGGGATTACTTTGAAGGATAGTAACTGCTGTTTCATGTAAGCGAGCAATCCACTCTGAATATGCCATCATTCACCGAACTTTATTGTAACAGGTTGTATAAGCATTGGCTTCAATTTACTTACTGCAATCAGCAGAACATGTTAGCACAACCGTAAATTTAGTCTTTTCATTACCTGTATAATGATGTTGATGTCGTCTTCCCCTCTTCTGTCTACTGTTCTATTCAGTGGTGCGTCAAAACTTAATGGCACTTCATCCATATTGAAAATGTTTTCGGCGCTTATTCCAGATCATATTTCCTTAAAATATTCACAAAAGCGGGCCACTTTTTCTTCGTGATCTGAAGGAATCGCTTGGTCTACTGTTGTTCGGTAGCGAACACTTAAATTGTTCCAATTCATGAATTTAAACACCCATGTGGGACTTGCCGTGAAGGCTTCCGCTCCGAATTTTAATTCCTCAACTAAACGCAGTGCTTGCAAGCAAATTTTAATGGTGCTTATTCCTCTAAGTTCCGAACGGCAGGATAAAACCCACTCCAAGAGTTTTTCTTCGAGATGAGGATATTTCGAATTCTGTCCTCGTGCAGCTCTCTTAGTACGGGGAAGCTGCATTAATGAATGCTTGGCCCTTCTCCATTCCCGCACAGAGGTTTCTCCTACATTAAATTTCCTTATTGCTGCTCTGTTTCCAATTTGTTCGGCTTCTTGAACAACTTTCAACTAAGTAGAGTTTATTTTTGTTAAAACTTACGTTATGAACAGCACTGGTTATGAATAAATTGTGAGACTAACAGGAAGTAGAACACCCCGGAAATAGAATCGACATCATGCGATCCAATAAAAACGCTTCTTATTCAAAGGTTGTAGTCAAAATTGTTTAACTACGAAGTTAGATGCATCACGAGCAACGATTGGTTTCCCCAATCACGTGGTGATGACCGGGCTCCTGATTAGCTAACAGCTCTACAGTGGCAATGGCGGACATGGGCGGAGCAATGGCCATTTCTTTTAATTCAGCTTTCACTAGTTTTAAAATGGAATTTTTCTTTCATTTGCAGCTGAAAACAACCTATGAAGATTATTTTTTACGTTATTTTTCACGATGATGCCAAAGGGCACGAAGTTGAGAAGGGGAAGGAGGGTGTTCGCAATATTAGCATGTGAAAACAAAGGGCAGCACAGAAGTTTGAGAAACTGCGCAATTTCTCGATTCTAATTTTTCAATGATATTAGTTGCTTCGGACGATTTTTCTATTGTTCTACTGGATAGATTTTTATGATCTTGGCCATTTTGGAAAAATCTTAACCTACTAAAGACTCAGCTGTTGAAACTTTTTGTATAAAAGCAGAAGAAAAAAAATTGTGAGAGAAAACAAGGCATGTACTCGAATTCAAAAGTAAAAAGTTATATACATCGTTTTATAAAATAAAATAATTAAAATGGAAATGTTTTAGCAATAGCATTTTCATGAAAAATACCTTATCTTTCCAATGGTGTAAAGGAAATTTTTTTATTTTCAACGGTTCAGCTGAAAATTAGACAGTTATGAAAAATACGGATCCCCGTAAACAGTGGGGCTAAAGGGTTAAACTTGGCATCCTTCGAACACTTAAGGCAGGTATAATCATCATGGAAAATTTCATTCAAATCTGATCATTGGATCCAAAGATATTATTGATTCTTAAAAACGCTTTTTCTCATCGCCGATGAACCTTTAAAAATATGAAACCAAGTATAACGCGCACTCGAGTACAACGCGCAGGGCTACTTGTAATTGTTTTTGACTGCAAAATGGTGCACATTATATAAGAAAAATTAGGGTATTCTGGCAAACCGTGCGCCGCCTCTGTGGAAAGAAGTCTCTTTCATCACAAACTATTAAGAGTTCAGATGGGAGGCTTCTGAAAACGGAGGAGAGCGTGTTGCATAGGTGGAAGGAATACTTTGCATCTCTACTTAATCCGGTGACAGCAACAACTGAGGCACATGAGGTGCACCTTGGAGCGGAGAATAGTCACGGTATTATCACTGAAGCAGACGTCAGATGGGCAATTAGGTCCCTGAAGACTGGCAAAGCTGCAGGTGATGATGAAATCCGATCCGAGATGTTTTAACAGGATGGTATCCTGTGGCTGACTTGAGTGTGTCAGGTTGCTTGGATATCTGGACAGGCCCCTAAGCAATGGCAGACAGGAATTGTGATCCCTATCTTCAAAAAGGGAGATCAGAGAGATTGCAACAACTATCAAGGCATCTCTTTGCTCAGCATTCCTGGGAAAGTGTACGCTAAGTGTCTGGAGAAGAGAAGTCGGGAAATAGTCGACTCCAAACTGTCGGGGGAGCAGTGTGGTTTCCGACCTGGCCGAAGAACGACGGATCACATCTTTGCTCTAAAGCAAATCTTTGAGAAATTCTGGGAGTATGCAAAAGGGGTCTACGCTTGCTTTGTAGACCTCGAAAAAGCATATGACAGAGTTCCTCGGGAGAGGCTCTGGCAAGTGATGCAAGAGTATGGAGTGGATGGACAATTACTGGTTGCTATCATGTCTCTGTACGAAAGCTCTGAGATGTGTGTCCGGATAAATGGCATTAAGTCAAGACCGTTCACCGTGGGTGTTGGACTCCGCCAAGGGTGCGTACTGTTGCCCCTCTTGTTCATTATCTTTATGGACTGGATAGACAGGGACAGCCGAGGCGATGAGCGTGTTTGTGTCGGTGACTGCCTGGTGGAGAGGTTGCTCTTTGCTGACGACCTTGTCCTCCTTGGGTCTTCTCGCACGAACCTTCAGCATGCACTAGACCGGTTTACAGCCAAATGTGAAGAAGCGGGGATGAAGATCAGTGTGGCTAAAACTGAGGTTCTGGTCCTTTCAAGACAGCCTGCTCAGTGCGCTCTCCATGTTAGGGGAGCCTCATTGAGACAGGTGGTGAAATTCAAGCATCTCGGGATGGATTCTTTTAAATTGAATAAGTCAGATCAAGAGGGGATTAAGCCACATTTATGGCATATACAGGTAAAAAACAACAACAAAAAAACAGGAATCTAATATGCACTGTTCTCAGAACATATTATTATACACAAGTGATGGACGGCAGGAGAAAGAATTGGATGCTTGGATCGGTGCAGCAAGCTGTGTCAGACGCGAACTGTGGCGATCTGTGGTAACGAAACGTGAGCTGGGTAACAAAGCCAAGCTCTCCGTCTTCAAATCTATCTATGTCCCCATTCTCACTTATGGTCATTAGGCTTGGGTAATGACCGAAAGGGTGCGATCGCGGGTACAAGCGGCCGAAATGAGTTTTCTGAAGTGTGTGGCAGGTGTTACCCTACTAGGTAGAGTGCACAGCAGCACAATAAGGGATGCCGCAAACTGGTCTTCCTAGGCAGTTGTTATTTTCCAAGCCGGTGGGTAAGAGACCAAGGGGTCGGCATAGAACCAGGTGGCTAGACTACATGGAGAATCTGGGTTCGAGTCGCTTGGGTATTACATGCACCTGATGGCGGAAGATCGCGATCGCTGGAAATCCTCCATAGGGCTGCTGGCCCCGCGACCCTAACGGATAAGTGGGTTTGAAAAGTAAGTAAGTAACTCTTGAAATTAGTTTGAGCTTTTAAGCCTTTTATTTTATTTTTTTAAAGCTTTTTTTTTTTTATTTTGTGACGGGACGTGCACGATATTAAATTATGCTAAGGAGACATATCTGTGTTTGTTTTATTATGATTTTATAGTACTGAAAATAAAAGGGAATGGGTAAAGATCGTATAGAGGAGACATTTCAGAAATATCAGGGAATAAGAAGAAGGGAATTGTATGGTTTTGATTATATTATATTATTTAACTCTCGTTATTTGAATTGTTACGAAATAAACTGACTCAATTGGATCTAATGGGTGAACAGCTGAGCTCTCTCAACAAACAAAAAATATTATAGAATATAGTCGAAAATCATTAAGTGTAAAAGGAAAAGACATGAGAATAGCAGTGGAAGAAAATATTTTATTCATTTTTATGCATTTCACCTAAGTAAAAGAAAGTAGGCCTAGAGCCCGCTTTTGTTACATGATTTAGAAAGCGACAGATGATCTGGAGAAATCAACGAGTGCAGTTGAAACTTGGTAGCTGGTGAAGTTGTTTATAATAGAGAGGAAACTTAAGATATATCACAAAATGAAAGTAAGAAGTGCATAACAGAATCGAAGCCGGGAAAGGAAGCAAGGTTGGTGTGACCGGAGAGGCCAGCGATCGGCAGCCGGGAGACGCCGAGCAAGACGACGGCACAAGCGACACAGACGACCGGGAAAGGCCCGCTCCAGCCTACATGCCAGCAATCATGGAAGCAAGAGGTAAGCGGACGTAGTCGGGCGGTTTGGCAACAGGTGCCTGGAATACAGAGGTACACGGCAAGAAACGGGACCAGGATCCCTAGCCGGGGTATCTAGCTTGTGTTCGACCTGTGTTGTCTCTCTCGGCGTGTACCCCTCTTTAGCCGGGCTAGAGGGCGAGGACGCGTGGAGGAAGCAAGCCAAACAGACCGAACTATGTAGCGGTACCGAAGCAGCATCGTGGCCGAGGAAGGAGGAAGCACCGCAACACAATGGAATCACCCAGGTCCCATGGCAGTTCTAGGAGTGTGAGAGCGATCGTAACTTACAGCGTTTCAACAGAGATCAACGAGTAAACGTCAGTGTCGTCAAATGACTCAGATAAGTGCACAAATTAAATACAGGCCTGCGCGAAATTAGTACTGAATAAGGGGATAAAAAAAAGAAAGAGACTTGGATGGTTTAAGGGTTATTAAAAACGTTCGTTGTTTTATTGATGATATACTAA
Organism: Rhysida immarginata; assembly: GCA_023313115.1. Classification (NCBI taxonomy): domain Eukaryota; kingdom Metazoa; phylum Arthropoda; class Chilopoda; order Scolopendromorpha; family Scolopendridae; genus Rhysida; species Rhysida immarginata. The sequence continues at coordinate 7,712 of JAHWFO010083520.1, forward strand.
TTAAATGTAGTAACTTGTTCGTTAGTAGTTAAATGGGCCTTTTTCACGTTTACGAGACTTGAGAAATGGCGGCGTCCTTGGCAGATTGAAAACGAGGCTGACGGGTGAAGTTCACACAAGGGAAAGCACTGTATGTGCTAATTTATAAATTAATAAAGACGTAACTGTTTAATCACTGGATTTTAACTCGGGATATTTCACGGATTCACTTGATGGATTAAGATTAGTTAAGAAGGAGGCTATTCCAAATAAATTTGTGTTGCGAAATAGACCAAAACGAATGACTAAAGAAAATCACTTCAAAAATCACTATACTATCATTACTTTTATTTATTTATTTATTTATTTATTTATTTATTTATTTATTTATTATTTCGTTAATTAATATTAAAATTTGATATAAATTATATTGAATATAATTCATGAATTTAACATATACCTTTTGTATAATAAATTTTATTAATTGAAATCAATTAAAATTATATTGGGATAATATTTTTTATTATTTTTTTATTTTCATTTTTTGTTTTTATTATTTGTTATATTTTTATATCAATATGGCAAGATCAATTAATCAATCAATTAATTAATGGATCTTAATAACATTTTACCTATTGCATATCAGTGTGTAAGTAACAATATAAATGTAAACGCACTGGCAATGATTGTTTATTGCAATCCATGCAATGAAAATAATAACACATATGACAAAAAGTTAAAAGAGATAGTTTAAGAATCTCCTTCCAAAAACCAAGTTTATGACGAACGTCAAGACTACCCAATATGACAATTTGACAGGATAACTAAAAGTTCAAGTATTTAGGAGAATTTAACAAAACGGATCAGAGAAAAAAGCTTTTAAAGCAAGAGTCAGTAAGATGAAATCGGCCTATTTTCTCACCAAAGATATCTATAAGAAGTCAATATCATTCAACGCTAAACTTTGGCACTAAACAACAGTAATACGCCCAGAAGCACTTTATACAAGCTAAGTGTCTGACCCTGATCAAAAAAATGTTAACTCAAGAACTGAAAGTAGCTGAAAGAAAAATATTAAGAAAAATGTTGGGGTCGATATTTAAAGTACGTTGCAACAATGAAATATACACACATATTGAAAAAATTACTGATACTGTACCGTTAGGAAAAGGAGAATAGTTTTTTATGAAAATCTTGAGAGAATAAACCCCAATAGGCTCACAGGAAAAAAATTTAAATATATGTCAAAATTGAAAATAGCCAATACTTGGATAAATGAAACACAAAAGGACATAGAAGAATTACAAATTTCACAAGCAGACATATAAAAACGTACACCACATGAAACCAGGTTGGTACAATCAAAAGGCTTTCGGAAAAAAATGAAGAATTAAAACGGCTCATTTTGGACTCGGGAAAGGAATAATAATGAGTTGAAAAGAACGTAGTCTATTGCGGGTTATTCAACAACACAACAACAACGACGACAAAATAAACCTCATTTGTCAAATGAATTTGAAATAATGATCATCACTGAAGAAGGAACTGAAAATTTTTATACATGTCCTGAAAATTGTAATTTGCATCCTGAAAACAATGAACGGTTTGATTTGATCAACAGTTTCCAGATTTCTCTCGGTTCCTTAAGCCTTGGATCTAACAATTTCTATTACATCCTTCAATGATATCTGTGGTAGTGCATTTAAAAAAGGGACTGAATAAGCATTCATTCCTTCGCAGCAAGCTGCGCTTGACTAGTCAGACTAGTTTTCGATCAAACATGAGCGCGGCCATAATCTCGCGCTTTCTCGTTTGAAAAAGGCCCATTGAGAGAGCCAGCTAATAATATGATCTTAATAAGTAAGGTTTAATAGAGAGTAAGGGGGAGGGGGAGTTCTAGTAGATTAAAGAAGATATAATCAAGTTCTTTTTTCAGTAATTTGTAAGTTGATAGTTAAGAATTTTGGTTATTAAGAATGGGAAGGTATTTTAATATAGAGAAAGAGGAATATTTCTTTGTTGCTTGTAACAGTTCTTTTTTTTTTTGTATTGAATAAATATATTGACCATAGATCCAGATAATTTGTTTGTTGAATTTATCCTTAAAGCTAAATGTTGGTATATGAAATATTACACCTTGGATGCAACTGAGCTGAATATTAATATCTAGTACATAAAGAGAAGTATTTAAATTTTGCTGTAGGTCCGATCTGCAACCAGGAGCAGAGTAAAGGGGGCATAAGTAATAGAGGGAGCTGGTTTTGTAAGTTTGGGAATAATCAAAGTCAGTAATTTGACAATAAATTTTTTTTTTGGTTTAATTTAACGGATCTTATAATAATACAAGGGAAGGGGAAGAATAACTACCACTATACGATCTAAAAAAAAATATATTGCGGCACAGGTAAGTGATTATTAGAAAGTAATTAGAATTTTAGGAGTAAGTTAGAGATATAAGTCTAATTGAGAAACCAGGGGAATTAGGAGGCAGCTTAAGTAATATCGATGAGGTAAATGCTAAGAATTAAAGTGCGTGGTGGATAGTTCTTTAGATAAGTAAGGGCCACTAGAGTAAGGGAGCCAACAAAAATAAGAAGAACACATGTCACAATTTAAATTTACTTTTATTTTTTTTGTTGCCTGTTTTATGTTTTCTTTTTGTTTTGATTTTTTGGAACCTATCATTGTAATATTTAGTTTTACTCAGGTCTCCCCCCCCCCCTCCACCTTCCTTCAGGAATCCTAGTCCTCTGGCTTCCTTCCATGCTCTCCTGCCACTCTCGCTCTCTTTACTCCCTCCCCCTTCCTTACCCTTCTCTTTGCCACATATTTCTAAACTTCAGATATAGTTGCACTTGATTGAGCCTCATTTAAAACTCATTGTATTAGACTCTAAAATACTCGTAGAGTTAAAATGTTATCTTATTTATTGTTTTTGTCCAACCTGTTATGGCCTTGAACCCTTGTATAGCATATTATGTGTTTTTCTAAGAATTGTTTGGTTTTTCCCATTTTTTCTAGTTTTTTTCTTAGGCCTTTCGCGTTAAGCCTTTTTATTTCGCGTAGCTTTTTAACAATGTTTTCTCTCCTGCTTTGTCGTGATGTTTTCGCGTGACGTGCAGTTTAATTACTTGTGTTGGCGTTCTCTTTGTTGCTGCTTGGGCTTTTCATTTTGTTCGAGGCACTACTGGCTCAGCTTTCGTCCTGCAAGGTTCGCTGCAGACAATATGCCTTCATGGAATGCCTGGTGGTTTTTAGGCTTCCTTCGTCTAGAGTTTATCTTTAACATTTGAGTATCCTTTCTGATTAGGATTTGTTGATTCATTTAAGCCGTATGCTTTGAGTAGCGTCTCTCTGCTGGCAAAACCTCCCACGATTTTTATTGTCTGCCCACATTTGGTTGCTGTGCCTTATATCTTGAGCCATGGTTAGGTCCGTCGTCGTGAGCGTTCGGCTGCACCGATGTGGTGCCATGATCGTCAACGCGACTTCGCCCTCACCCGAGAACTTTTTGCTGCCCGTTGTCTCCACTTCTGTCAATGTTCTGCCGTTGCCGCTGCTGTGTTTTCCGTGGTTTGCCTGGTGAATTTCTTCGAGCCTGTCTCCGTTATGTGTTTTGGTCCCTGGAGCCCACTTGAGGTTTGAGTTTGGATTAGGCTTTACCTTTTTTCTTTATGGCTAACATTTTATTAATCTACTTTGCTTTTTTCCTTTCATATTATTAGCATAGTCTTCTATTTATTTGTTCCTTACCCTGGGTACTGGCTAGTTCTTGCCTTTTGTTCTCCTCTTGCTATTCCATTACAGGTTCCTTGGATCCACCTTTATTTATTTTCTCCATTTTGAATTCGTCATTTTTCTTCATTATCCTCCATCATGTCGTCGTCGCTTCCGAACTCTTGTGCCTATGTGTTCTTCATCATGCTTTTCTCATTGCTTCTGTGTATAATCTGTCGTCTGTGTTCTGTCGTAGAATTTTATTTGTACTTCAAGTAAATTTATTTATTTTCCTTGTATTTTTCTTTTTTACTTCCAATTTAGTCCCGCTTGTGTATGTTACTTTTTATTTTTTGTACTTTGAATAAAGTAGGGGATTTATTTGGATTCGTGCTTCATCTCTTTCTGGGGGGTTAAGTTATTCTGTTTTTTCAGTTTGGGAATTTTATTTTTGGGCTGGGGCGGGGTGTATCTATAGGTTTTTCCAATTAATTTTAACTTGTATCAAAGGTTTTTTCCAATTGATTAATTGAGAGTGCAGAGGTTTTCTTTAAAGCTCCTGTACGTTTCAAACAATTAATTTGAGTGTAACTTCTGATTGGCTGACACTGTTAATTTAAACTGCTATTAGTCCCCTGCCTTGTAACCCCCTCCTTCCCCTTCCCCTTGAGTCCACAACTGCAATGTAATTGGGATTTCTGTTGCATTTGTATACACACATGCTGAAGAAGATTGAAATGCACATCCATGATTAATAAAAAAAATCAAATGTGGAAAGTGATAGTGTATCTCTTTCTCTCATAAGTAACTTTCAGGTGTTTGCTTTCACCTCTTGTTAATAAAACATGTTTTTCATTTGTTACTGTGGCGTGTGTGTTCTAGGGTGTTTATTATTATGGAGGTAGCATATGTCCAGGGGGTTGTTTATATTTCGTTTTAATTTATAAATGTCTGGGAGTTGTTGCTCTTTTGTTTGTTTTTGCGTTTGTTTATTGAGGATAGGAAGGAGAACTTGGTTGTCATGTTTGTGCATTGCTTTTTAAAGAGCTAGGACCCCTGCTGCCGAGCTCCGTCACTTTTCCCGTGTTAAGATTAATGGATATTACAAATGGTGATAATAATGTGATGTGTTTTTTTTAATGATAATGATCGTAGTTGTAATTGTTGGCTCCAATAAAGCCGCTGGATGCTGCAAGAATGTGTCGGAGAATGTGTGTGATTCTCGTTGTTACAGTAGTTTTTCAGAGAAAGGGGACAATATTTTACGTGTGTGTAAGATATTAGTTTTTTTTTTTGTTGATGTTGCTCGCCGTCATGGAGAGTGGAATAAATATCGCTTGGCCGTGAAATGCATCGGGTAGGAGAATTAAGAAGTGCAATAACTAAGCACTGGTTAAAGAGTGATATATGTTACCTGAAATTGTGGGAGTTAATCCAGCACTGCGATGGATTCCGTTAATTGTATGCTAATTGTAGCTGGGCCCGCGGGAGATTTACATAGAATATCGATGTGTTCTACTTATCTGCCAGGAGCAGTCACCTCTTTATGCCTGCTAAGATAAACTATCGCCATCAAATAGAGGACAGCATTGGTGAGACTATTCCTTATTATTTTTGTTCCTTTTTGCATTGGTCGTCTGGTTCACCCATTTATGCCCTCATTGCTACACTGAGTACATAGTGGCGTACCTTGCCTGATCCTGTAGTGGATTGGTTGCCATTCATGATAGTTCAACCTGCTAATTGCGAGTCGTTGTGCCAGCTCTGTGTTAACTTTAGAATCATTGACCGTTTATCATGTTAATGGCTCATAATAGATGTTGTTGTCACATGGCCCATATAACGGTGTTTAAGAAGTGTTAACTGTTAGTGACGGATGCTGTCGCTGTATGTCAGCATGAGCTCGCTGTAAGTGGCTATTATAGCTGTTGAGCCAGTCGGTCACGGGACCTCAACATAAGCGCTGTGTTCGAGCAGTGCAGCACGAGCGGGTGGGTTCAGTGAGTTGCCGACGTGGGACGTCTTGAGTTTAAAGGGGTTACGGCCTTTCTCCCCATTCTAAGCCCACATGACTGCTGACATTGAACGCAGTTAGAGGTGGAAAACGTAAAATGGAGGCGCAACGCATTCTAGGGACGCTTGTGTTGGCCGTTGAGTCATGGTACAGGTAGAATTGCTATGTTGATCATGCTAAGCCCGAGGAGGCTGGCAATTTCACGTGCCCTTTCCGCTTGCAGTAAGCATCTGCTCTTGTTTCCTGTATGCTTATGTTATACATGCAAGAACGGGAACGTGATGTCAACTAAGTACCTGAATTAATGTATTTGTTAAATTAAAGAAGGGGGATTTTGTAACATGATGGTTAAGTGCCCTGGGGACCTGTTTAAACAGTTATTGTTTCTATTCATTTAATTTGCAGCTGTACTATTGTTTGTTTGGGGAATTTGAGTTGTTTTTTTTTTACTCGTATTATCTCATATTGCTATATTTTAAAAATTTTGCCTGGGAATTCCAATTTCACACCATGATTATCCTATGTATTTTATTGTTTTTTATTAATATACCAGAATAAATAGTTGATTGGTTACACGACGTTTTTCTGTCCTTGCTTGCAGTTTAAAAGCCTGTGAGTCCAAAAAACCTGTACCCTACTTCGTGTGGAGTTCTCTTGTTCGGATCCGTGAAATAGTCCTTCCCACGCAAGTGGGCGTGCACATTTGGTGCCAAAACAGGGACTTGCTAGTCCGTGTTTTTCGGACTACGGGTGTCTTCCTCAAGCAAGGAACATTATCGTTAGGTGTCAAAGGTTTGGTGGTAAGTGTTGAATGCTCGGGGCAGTCAGGGTCGTGTTTGGCATTAGTTGACGAAGAGTGGTTCGCTAATAACGTGGTAATTGAGAGGATGACTTAAGCTAGTAGCATTATGTTGGGCGAGATTGTGAGGGTGCGTTTTCTAGGTTATGAGAGTAAAGTGTGTATGAGAATGTAGGAGGCCCATGGGCCAGAAGGGATAGGCTAAATGAAGCAGGTGGGTGTAATTGAAGTATGCCCTCCAATTGAGGGATTGCAGATTAGACCCCTTGCGCCAGAGGAGGATAGCGCAATCTAGGGTGTGATTTATGATTTTAGAAATTGCTTTGGCAATGAAGTGGTGTGTGTGCGAGGAGTCAACAATTTCATAGCCGATTACAAGGTTGACAAATCGTGCCCGGTATTTGTGAGACAATACAAGATCCTTCACACATTTACAGGGATGCATTTAAGGCGAAACTGTTGGAAATGGAGCGAGCCGGTATTTTCGAGGCCAGTGTCAACCCATGGAACTCACCGATTCATGTAGTTCCCAAAAAGAATGGGGAGGTGAGGACGACACGGGACCTGTGACAGGTAAATTTGCACACACGCCCTGCTGATTTCCCGGCCCCAATCATACAGGACATTTTGGAGGAGTTACGGGGGTATAGTGTTTTCTCAGTTCTCGACCTGAATAATGGATACTTTCAAATTCCATTCGTCAAATCCTTGAGAGAGTACTATGCTTTCCAGTCCCAGTGGGCAAGTTCCAATTAACCAGGTTGCCCCAGGGCAGATGGAACTCCTCCCATATATTTCAACAATATGTAGTTTTCACTCTGCGAGAAAAAATGGGGGGGGGGGGAGATCCACACCTTTCTGGATGACATCCTGATGTCCACACGCATTTTTGCAGAACACCTGCATGTACTTCGGTGGGTGTATGAGAGGTTCCAGGAGCGCGGCCTGATTATTAAATTGATGAAGTGCCAGTTTTGTTTGCCCGTGGTACATTATCTGGGGCATACAATTTCGGCTGAAGGATCGAGTCCGGACTCAAGAGAACGTTGCTGCCATTGGCCGGTTGTGTGCCCCTCGAAATGTTCGAGAGGTGTGTGGTCTGGTAGGCTCCTTAAATTTTTATAGGCCTTTCATGTGGGATCTGTTGGGCACCCTAGCTCCTATCACCAATCTCACCAGGAAAGGTGTGAAATTTCATTGGGGACCGGAGTGCCAATGGGCTTTGGAGCTGGTGAAAAGGGTCCTGTCTGAAGCACCGGTATTACAAACTCCCGATTATGAGAAGAAATTTATTTTGGCTACAGATGCATCAGGGCATGCGATTGGTGCAGTCCAGCAACAAGAAGTGGAAGGGGACGTGCATCCCATAGCGTATTACAGTCAGAAATTGAAGGGGGCACGACTTAATTATGCCACCATAGAGAAGGAGGCGTTGGCTATTGTCCTGCTGTGGCGCATTTCCGGCACATCATTTTAGGATACCCAACTGTAGTTGTGACGAATCATCAGCCGTTGGTGTTTATAATCCAAATGAAAGACACCAACCAGTGGATTCTACGCTGAGCCGTACAGTTGGAAGAGTTGCAGCTTACGTACCAACACCTGGCTGGGAAGATGAATGCTGCGCTGGACATGCTGTCACGGCAGTGTGATCATATGATAGCAAATAGTGGAGACAAACGATGGTGGGAGCAGGTGCGGCAGGAACAGTCTCAAGATCCGTAGATTAAAAGTCTTCACACCGAGATTACGGAAAAAACGCGAGTTCACCGTAAGGAGGGGGTGTATGAGTTGAAGAAGGATTGGTAATTTGGCAGCACCCGAGGCGTCTGCGTCCCGGAAAGTTTGCGAGCAGAAATTATTAGTCTGAATCATGGAAGCAAACTAGGGGGCCATCGTGGGGTGAGTGCAATGGTGCAAAGTAATAAGAAAACGTACTACTAGTGAGGAATGATGGTGAATGTGGCTAGGTGTATCAAAAGATGCGCTGTGTGCCAGCAAGCACGAAAGGATTTTTCACGGGCTCCAGGGGCAGGCAGGTGTTAATGCAGCCTTGCCGTTCCAAACAGTGATGATCGACATTGTGGGACCGGTAGAGTGATCTACGCAAGGTAATCTTTATATTCTCGTGGCGAACGATGTCCTAACACGGTTTGTTGAAGCAGCACCATTGACCGATCAGATGGCGCCCATGGCCGTTGAAGCATTTTTGAGACTAGTGGTTTGTCGGTAAGGCATTCCGCAACAGATCATAAGTAACCGTGGAGCCAACTTCATGTCTGAAGTGTTTAATAAGGTGTGTGAGGACCTCGGCGTGCGACAAAATGACAACGGTGTACCGGCCCACGTCGAATGGTCTGGCGGAGCGATGTAACAAGTTGCTCCGCGAGGCCATACGGGCAATTATGCGAGAACCGCCCGGCGGATTGGGAAAGTGTGTTGGACTATGTTCTATTTTCGCTGTGCGCAAGGTGCCATGAAGCACTGGGGGAGGTCCCGGCATTTAAATTATATGGAGTGAACCCTATGATTCCTAGGGAGGCAGAGGAGCGTCAAAGGATGTCTGAGTACCGGTCAGCGTTTGTGGCCAAAATGTCAAAAATCAGACAGGAGATGAGTGAGATAGATAGAACAAGGAGGTTAGAGAAGTTACGGCGACTGAATAGAAATGAACATGCCAGGCAAATCGAGGCAGGAAGAAGAGTGTGGCTCCTTAGGATGAGCGGAAAGAAAAGGAAGTTCGCCTACAAGTTTTTGGGCCCATTTAGAGTAATTGAAAAATTGTCGGAAGTGACGTACCGTATTGAAGGGAGACGGCATCACGATGTCATCATTACGCATGTCGATAGTCTTAAGCTCTGTGTGCTTCCGAATGAACCCGAAAAGTGGAGGATATGGATGCGAGGGGCAAACGGCAGAGCTCCAGATCTGGCAAGTGGTGAAGAGTCAGAGGAGGAAGGGGAGGATTTAGAGAAGCCGCCTTGGGCAACAAGAAGAGGAGGAGGGGAACCCCTGGTGGGACATGAACCGCAGGAAGCAGAGGTTCCCAATCTGCGTGTGGTGGAGGAAGAGTTTAAATCTCGGGAGGAAAGTGCTACTTCACGACTTAATTAATGGATAAGGAAAGCATTTACCTTTGAGTAGTGGCTAGTTAAGCTGGCGTGAATCACTGATTGCACTGTTCATTTAACATAGAATACTGCCGACTGCTCACTAATCGGTTGCTTCGCAACAGCATCGTCTTTTTCCAACAAGACCAGCTCAACAATGACTGGTGACACTGTCACGAAAGTTTGTGTCTGCAGCTCAACAATCCCCACTTGTTGACTGCCGACAACATTCCACCCATCGCACTAAGGCTGGGGAGAAAACCGCTGGGGCGGACGACGTTCTCACGCCGAGGAGCGACAGGCACTTCTTGGTTATGGTGAGAACGGGCAACCACTGGTGGATGAGCAGGTTCCTCTGCTGGTACCGGAACCGGTGATTCGGGCGATGTTGGCTCTGCCATATTGCTCTGCTCCTGACATTGTCCGTGCTCGGCTCGCCCTGGCTCATGGACGGCCGGCATTAGGCTTAACGGATATTGGTTGCAGTCTTCACCGCTGAAGCACACTCGTCGGCGAGGAAGTTCTCCTCATTGTTACGCCATAGCGCACTTGTCAATTCCAGAGCTCGCGATGCGTGGCTGTCAAGTGCTACCGCCCAACGAAGCACATTGCGAGCTCTGTTCGAATGCAACAAATGAGGCTTCAACTGGTCGATGTGTCTTTTCGAACGTTCCTCGCCCACGGCCACTTCATAGTGCAGGTCGCCTAGTCTGTGTAGCATCACGCCTGGCACCCATTTTTCGCAGGTAGGTCTTCCTGTGTGCACATATACTGCCTGTCCCTCTTGCAGGTGTCGTTATTTCGGCATTGCTTAGCTCACTTGCTTCTGCTGCATACGTACGCTAATTTCTTGTGAGCGCAACAAATCCAGTCGCGTGCGCAACTCTCTTCCCAAGAAGAGCTTGGCCGGGGATTCCTCGGTAGTGGCGTGAGGTGCTCGGCGGTATTAAAGTTTTGGTTTAGGGTCGCTCGCGTCAAGCCCATTGCTTTCAAAGCCTTTTTTATTGTGTGTACGTAGCGCTCCGCTTGTCCATTGGTGGCGGGATGATACGTTGCCATATGTTTATGGAATTTAACACCACGTCTTTGCAGAAACGTGGAGAATTCGGACGAGGTGAATTAGGGACCATTGTCTGTAACGATGGTGGACAGCACTCCATAGGTTGCGAAAAGTTCGTCAAGGATTGCCGTTGTGGCTCCCGTAGTTGTCGTCGTTGTCGGTTTCACCTCAACCCACTTGCTATAGGCATCAACTATGATGAGGAGCATCTGTACTACAATGGGACCTGCGTAGTCGAGATGCACCCTCTCCCAGGGCCCTTTAGGGTATTCCTAGTGGTGGAGTCGGTAAGGTGGTGGCGCGTTGGACGAGTTGCGCACTCGACACATTTTGGCAGTGTGTTCTATGTCTCCATCGATACCCAGCCAGTAGACGAATGAACGTGCTAGGCCCTTCATTTTGCCCATTCCCAGGTGCCCGGTGTGAAGGTCTTCCAGTATGGGCTGTCGCAAGGATGAGGGAATCACCACCCGGTGTTCGAACATCAAACATCTGGCGCTAATGGTGTAGTGGTCTTCAGGCGATTTATATCTGGCTCGGGCTAAATCATGGGCGCTCTCGAGCTCCTGTACAATCTTCCCCAATCTCGGGTCACTCCTGGTGGCATTGGCGATGAACTCCGATCTAATGGGCAACTGGTTCATCTGACGGACGGAGAACAGTTCATAGCTATCTTCCTCTTCCTCTCTATTGACGGCCCCTAATCTTGAGCAGTAATCTGCGTTATGTTGTTTAGTGGGTCTGTAGGTAATGGCAAAGTTGAAATTTGTTAGAAATTCAGCATAATTTGCCATTCGGCTGATACATAATGTCGGAAGCGTCTTGTGGGGATGGAAGATTTGCGTGAGTGGTTTATGATCAGTCACCAGCTCAAACTTCCCGGCGCATAAGATAGTTAAAAAATTTTTTAACTACCCATACTATGGCAAGCGCTTCTTTATCTATCTGCGTGTATCTTTGTTCTGTCTCAGACAACGAACGGCTCGCGTATGCAATGGGTCTCTCGAGCCCATTAGTTGTTCGGTGGGAGAGGACTGCTCCAAGGCCGTAGCCACTGGCATCAGTCACTAGTATTAATGGCAATGAGGGGTCGTACTGGATGAGGACTTGGGGAGAGATTAGAGTTTTTTTAATATCCTCATAGGCAATTTTGGCTGCTGGGGACCACTCGAATTTTTCCTGGCCTAACATTTCTCGCAATGGCTTTGCTTGGTGCGACAAGTTGGGCATGAAGGCGTTATAGTATGTGGCTTTCCCCAGGAACAGTTGTAGTTGTTCCATGTTTACTGGCCTGGGTGCCTTCTGGATTGCCTCAATGTGCTCGTTAGACTTGTGTAAGCCGTCCTTGTCGATGATGTGGCCTAAACAAGTGAGGGCTATGGACACGAAAACACATTTCTTTTTATTCAAATGTAGGCTGTACGTTTTTAATCGTTTCACTGCTTCACGTAATGCTCGGAGCAAATCATTGAAACTGGGTGCGAATACGATTATATTGTCGAAAAAGTTCACTACTTGGCGGCCCCTTGCAACACTTCTTCCATTCGCCGTTGCCATAGAGCTGGAATACTGGCTGCTCCATATATGGCTCTTGTCGGCCTTACGAGTCCATGGGTTGGAGTGTTTAATGTCAACACTTCTCGGAACTTTTCATCTATCGGCAGGTGAGTATAAGCGTCCGTTTATCTAAATGGCTAAACCATGCTGCACCTCTCATTTTATTAAATATGTCTGTGATTTTTGGTATAGGGTACTCGTCGATGATCATTTGCTTGTTGACTGAGTTTGTAGTTGCCTGTGATCCGAAGCGCACCATTCTTCTTCACGACCACGTGTTGGTGATGCCCATTCCGAAAAGTCTACTTTTTCGTAGAAACCGTCTCGCAGCTTGGTTTCTATTGCCTTGGCGTACTCATCTCGCAGGGCGAGGGGCACATCTCTTGCCCTTGCGAAAATCGGGGTTGCCTCTGGGACCAGATGCACTTGAGCCGGGGTCCTTTCAGCTTCCCCGCCATCGATTGGAAGAGGCAATCAAACTCCTGAAGTAGGCATATTGGTGATCATGGGAAAGTGTGTCTTCCTTTTGTTCTTTGATGGCTTTTATTAGTGTAAATAAACATTCAAAGTTTATTTCTTTCATAAAGGTTGCCAACCAATCACGTCCCATCAGTCCAGTGGAATTGCCTTCTACTACATAAAGGTTGAGACGCTATGTGGTGTTTCCCACCGTCACATGCACATTCATCTTCCCCAGACAACGAACCTGGTGACCGGTGTAGCTCTTAAAACGCCGATCTGATTTTTCCAGTTGTATCTTCGGTTTTATTTTTCGAAGTCTGGAGATGCCCATAATTCCACATGGTGCACCGGTGTCGACCTCCATTTCGATAGTTTTCCTGTCGATCTTCACCTCGATGACACTCGGGTGGTTCATCTGGTGCACTGTTTCTTCATGAATTTTGCTGATGGACTGTACTCTGTCAACTGGCACATCTTTGGTGGAGGAACGCTTTGTGTTCCTGGCTTTGTTCCTGCAATATTTGGCTAGATGCCCAGTTTTCCGACAGGAGAAGCAAGTTGCTGTCTTTTATCTGCAAATATCAGCCCAATGTTGGCCACCACATCTTCCGCATGGTTGTCTTGGAAGAGACTTGCTTTTCGTAATGGAGCTATTTTCAGACAGGGACTTGGGTGATCCATGGTTTTTCCGTCGGGTTGATAGATTTCGTCTCGGGACTCATCCACGTGGCACTTGTTTTAGGGTGGGTTTTTCATATCCCAAATGATTTGTTGATTCACTGAAGGGCTGGCTGGAGATATTTGTCGCTGCCACTTCTCTGGCTATTGCCCAGGTGGCTTCTAAATTTTGGGCAATCTCAAACGCAACATCGAATTTTTCTGGTTGCTTGGCAATGATCTCATCCTTAGCACCAGCAGACCTCAGTCCATGAAGAAATTGTTCAATTAACATCCTGTCCAGGAATGTGCCGTACTCGCAGTGGGCAGGCACCTTTACACAACCGGAGTGCAAATTGGACCACCGTCTCCTGTTCATCTTGGACGATTGCGCGGAATTTGACATTCTCAACATATTTATTCCTGGGCCTGTCGAAATGCTGGGTAAGAATCTTCTTAATATCTTTGTATGGGATAGATTCTGGCTCCTGTGGGCTGACGAGAATTCTTAGGACCTTGTTTAATTCAGCTCCTATGTAGGCTGCATATTGGTTCTCTGGTACACTGGACAGTTGGAGTGCCCACTCAAATCTTTTGAAGTATACTGCTACGGTTGTTTCTTCCTCGGGCCGGTAGGCTGGCATTACGAACAGAGGAACTCTGGGGGGGGGGGTTCTCCTGCGTCTCTCCTCCGGAAGTCGTCAGCGCAGTCGCCATTTGTGCGACCACCATATCTGTTGCTGTGTGGAGAGCTGTTGCGATCATTTTTGACAGCTGCCGAAACAAGTATACCAATATGCACATGCACGTATGACTTGCGAGGGTATAAGCACGGAAACCCCTCCCTGGACAGCTCTTCAATGTATACTAACCCGTTTAGCGAACTAGAGGCATTGGCATTTCAATCAGAGCGGTGTTTAGCCACAGTGGAGCTCACCTGTCCTCACAACTTGGTGCCAGCAATACCTCAAACAACTCCCTGTTGTCTGCCTATGGCCCCACAATGCCACCCGGTTACCTGCCTATGACTGGCGACTTCTGCTTAGCCTACCTTACTAAAAATACTTAGGCACTAATATACAGCGAATTTTTTCTTCAAACACAATAAGCAGGGGGTTTACACATGCTGCACTGCACTACTTCCCACTACACATATTTTATGATGCAACAACCCAACGTTATGGGCCAAAACAGTATCGGCACAAGGCTGATCATCACTGTTTAACATAAGGTCAAGTATCTAAGAAAAGTCGAGGCAAAAAATATACTGCAGATCTTCATATTTCAAGAAACAAAAGTGATGATTCCAAACGAGTTTACACCACCTTCCGCACATGATCGGCAAACAACTCTTCAGCGCGGCAAAAAATAAACAAAAATGTCACTCACCCAACGTCTGTCTAATATCATTTGAGATTACCCATCAATACTGGCTCTGCCATGTCGTTTTCAGACTTAGTAAGTTCTCAGCAACCCAAAACGCAGTTCGTATCCTGATCGAATGCGCGTCTGCCATTACCGCCCAGTTAGGGTCAGCCTGACCGCGGCACACGGAAAAAAATTACGCCATTCACAAGGTATACTTCAAAAAACACTCTCTTAAATTAATATCAGTTGCACACATTGCACAAAAAGAATTGAATGTGGGACATTAATCCAGTTAAATATTTTACACTTGAAAAATGCAGTCAGGAACTTCAGGCGGCCGCCCGTTCAGCCCGACATCCAAACTAAAAAGAACCCAAGCTCCTCTTGACAATGAAACACAAGAGCAACAATAATAAAAATAATATTTAACAACAGAACATATTCTAAAATTCTCCAAATCAAATCCAGCAATTGTTTGCTGTAAGCTGGAAGTTTTTTCTCAGATGGTCTCCCAACAATCCCAGCCCCTAACAAACAAAAAACAATGCAAACGAAATTACATTATCCTGGCACAGCAATAATACCAAACGTCGCGACGACAATTGCATGAAACATTATTAGAAATAAAATAATATACAAACCCCTTTAATCCTATAACACACATCTTCAGTTTATCCTCAGTTTATCAAAGACGGAAGAAACCAAAGCAAAAGACTACAACGAACCACGATAAAACAAAACCCAAACACCAACGCCGCAACAAACAAAAGCACATCGCTCTCACTATCCCGTCCCCGTTCCCTCCGGGCACATGCAGCATCCCAAACTGACATGGAATGTTACATGCGCACATCGAAAGCCTCGAATATACCCGAATAAGGGTAATGCTCGACCGCAAACACAGCCTTCCATTATGCAAAATAACCATACAAATTACTTAACACAATTGCAATTCCCACGACACTAACCATATGAATATTCATAAACAAAACACAACCAACGAAACAAACATCCACACATGAACTTGGTGACACCTTCCACATCATCAACAACACAATATAGGCGGAGGAGCCACACTAGCCACCTCTTCACACGAGACACCCATGCTCAGCCTCCCTGGTTCCAAAACCTTATTCCAAGCGCGTGCGTGTTGGTACATATTCTTCATCGTGGAATATCAACCATTTTGTCGCGCGCCTCGTACCCATGAACTCCATCGAATCTTGAGCCACCACAGGTGGCGCAAGACCCCCAATATCAGGCATGACCCCTCCCAATGGTTTTGCAGTATCCCCTTGAGTGTGTTCTCCTACAGATCATCCCTTCGGAGAAAGACTACTCACATTCGCTTCACCTATTTGTCCCACAACTTACAATAACTGCACCAGCGTCAGGCCCTTATTCTAAAATCCGGGAATTCCAGATTCCAAGTCCCTGTTCGGGCGCCAGTGCAGCAACCCCCACCCCCACAGTAATACTAGTGACACAACTGTAGATACGAGTCATGCTGGGGAGCGCGGATGCTAAGGGTTCGGGACCAAACAAATGAGATGACACCTGACACAGTGATAGATTTCAGATATACGCAATTTATTCATTTGCTAACACCGCAATACAGTAGTACACTATGGACATCAACGTAATTCTATACTAAATCGAAGGGGCACCATCGATACTTACACTAACAGACATGAACAAATATTGAGCTGAGCGACGCTCAAAACTAAGGTTATACCGGCACTCAAAAAACATGTGCGGTAGTTGGCTCTGCAATTGAGGGCGTTCCATAATTTGCGACAGGCGCAGCGCTCTCAACCAGGGCGGACGAGTCTGTTTCCAATAGCCCCGTGCCCCCAAATAAGTATTCTAGTAAGTAAACTCACCCAGGGTGGACTAGGGTGAAGATACAGTAACCCCTTTTGGTGGACACGCGACTTAATACACGGTGGCCACTGGCCAGCAGCAGATTACACTCCAACCGTTCTGCGTGCTTAATGCAATTCGCTGACACTGCGGGTAGTAGGGGCTCGCATTCGACTCTCCTCGCTGTACAGGCCATCACGACATATATGAGTACGTTTAATTTTCCTAATGCAAAATATTCTAGGCATTAAACATAATACAGCATATACTCTTAAGGAAAAACAAAGCAGCATTCGAGTGTCCATCCAGAAATGTGAGGATGCTTATTTCACCGCGTAGACGCATCACAAGAGAGAGTTCCAAATAATGACAATACCTTTGGCAGGAGGTCCGTCGGTACCACTGAAAAACTCAGTTCGCTCTAAGTGTTCTCAAGCTTTCCTTGCGACGATAAATAATTAAAAAGTCACTCACCACATTCTGCTGTCACCATCAATTTTAACATCTTTGTTCACGCTGAGGGGTCGCACTCATTTTCCACGAAAAACCTCGCTCATCGCTTGGGCCTGACATCTGTGCATCGCTCTCACTGAGTCCATGATCTGGCGTTCTAATTTTTACTCCTCGTTGCTTAAACGCATGCGGACAGTTCAAAAGCCATAATCAAAAAAAATTTCAGCAAGCAAAAAACAAACAAATTAATGCAGACAGTAAACGTAATGAAAACTGCTCCACGTCCATAGCATTCAAAACATATTAATCCCGACAACGACATAACAATCCTCTGCTGGAAGCTGAGACGATCTTCTTGGAAATCGCTCACGACAATTGTAGCTCCAGCAGAGGATCCAAACAACGCTGAACAACGACCAACGATCACGTTACAAAACAAAGAAATGCATCATGTGCCTCATAAAATAAATAATAACTATTTCTCATTATAACAACCTGACTTTATTACAATGTAAAGCTTAAACTAGCACAACAACACTCGATACGCTCGCAAAATGCACCCCTCCCCCCCTCATAACACAAAATGAATGCGGAGGGCTTAGTACACTCAGGAATCATAAGACAGAAAACAATAGCAAAATAGTAAAAAAAAAAAAAAAAAATTAGAAACTCTATTCCAAATTCAACAATGTCCTTCACCGTGCCCATATGCCACTCCAACTGACATGGAATGTCACATGCGCCCAACGAGAGACCTCGAACATACCCTGCAAAGGGTTATGTTCGAGTGCTTTAACCTATCCCCAAAACACAACTACTCACAGATACAGCATTCTCAAAACAAAACGCATTCGGTATGAAACTATAACAGCACGCAAGATCACCCATCAAACCAAAGAAACAGCATTTACATACTACTCTCTGCTACCACGAAATAAAATGCATCCAAAATACATTCACACCACATCAACCCTATTCAGTTTTCAACACCCACCATTCGAGTTCACAAACCCCTCCAAAATAACCAAAACAACGTAAGCCATTTTGCGGCACGACTAATGAACGAGCTCCACAAAACCGTCCATATATGCTCAGCCCAATCCCAAGAATAACCTAAATACTTCACTCGAGAAACTAACTCCAAAAAACAACCCTCTATATGAACAATCTACTAAAACTACTAAAAATTCGGGATGATGAATGCCTGGAGTTTTGGTGGCAAAGTATTTGTTAAAAATTCATTAGGGAAACCCATTCTGTTATCATCAATTGACAACTTTCATTTGCTCCAACAATGAAAAACTTACATTTAGTCTATCGTCTTTTAATGTAGTTCCATCAACGACTGTGTATGCATTTACGTACAATGTAGATATTATTCAACTTTGTACTGTTAATATATAACAATTTTTTAAATGTATTTTTGGAAAGCATATGCTTCAATGCTACTCCTATGTTAAATTGGCATTCAAAATTTTAATTAATAATTTAATTAATTAGTTGCTGACGATTAGATCACGATTATTATTGCCCTACTCATGCTATTTTTAGTGATAATACATTTTAGTAATGGCTTAGTGTTGACTTTTCATTAGTATATCTTAACATTCTGATTGTATATAATTAAGTTAAAGCACTAGCTATTTAGTACATCCAATTATTGCTGTTAGTCGATTGATAGCCTTGTTAGCCTGGATATTAATATATTGCTTTATTTTGAAGCTGTTTTTTGTTCACTTTTTAATTTCATTCTGGCCACAGCAGGCTAGCCTTTGCATACTCTTTTTCAAATAGTTTTTATTTGCCTAATTTGCATTTTGATTGGACCACATCATATTTCGCCCACTGACTATTTTTAAGTGACATTACCTGTTTTTTTGTCCTGACTGGAGGGACTATCACTTTGAGCGTCTCTCAGTTATAACTACTGATCTCTGTACATTAATGCCCGTTTTTTCTATCTGCTTCCACTAGAAGCTCTAAATTCTTCCTTAGCTCTAATTCCATCATCAATTATTCAACATAGTTTATCAATATACTACCTAAATTTTAGGAGTATATCTGCAAATATTGATTGTGTTCTATCAAACCTTATGTCCATCTCCCCCTAGCCTAAACTTTTAATTTTCTCAGAAACATGGTGTCGCGATAATAATGAAGTTCCTCCTATTACAGACTACGCTATGGTCTCTGTAAATCGAACTGGCAAGCGCAGAGGTGATCTCTGTATTTACCTTTACAAACATTTCTCATTCCATCCTCTTCCTCAGTTTCTCAAGTTACAGCTAACTTTCAAATTTTAACCGTAGTAATCAACACAAACTTATTGTTATTTCACATACCTGGAGTTCATCGAGCATCATCATGATATTTGAAATGAAAAAACGAGGGTCCAAAGAGATGCGGTAGAAACCTTTATTTGCCTGACGCGTTTCAACTAGACGTTATCATCGGAGGCGGTTAAGCTACAGAGATGTGAGGCTGGCCAGGCCTGGTATTTATACATATAAGACAAGTTGTTAGGGCCAATGGAATAATTACAAAAAGAGGGGGAGACATTATGCCAAACGGTGACTGGTTTTTTTCTTGAAGGGAAGAAGAAAAGCGCGGACCTTGTGGAGGTCTTAATTTCCTGTTCAGTTGGAGGCGGTTTTTACCTTGGTGAAGTTGAGGAGTAGCTGGATCGTATCTGCTCTTTGGAACATGGTTTGGTTGTTGAGCATATGCGTTGGCTTCAGTTCCTTATGTTTGGTTATTTCGTATTCTTCTCGCAGTAATATCTTGGCTTTGTCTTTTCCAGTCCATAATATTTGCATGCACTGGTCTATGTCAACCATGCGGTGTTTATTGATTACTAGATGCTTGGCGTAGGCGGATACATTGTCTTTGTTGATCCACGACTGTCTGTGATCCTTGAATCGAATTAGGAACGATCGGGTCGTGGATCCAATGTAGAACGCCTCGCAATCTGGGCATGATAGTTTGTACACTCCCGCCTGGCTGTAGGTGTTGTTCGTCCTCATGTCTGGTTTGGGGTTCAACATCTTCTGGTTGGAATACTTAGTTCTGTATGATATGCTCATGCCTTCTTTTTTGAATATTTTAGCAATCCTATGGGTATCGGGATTAAGGTAAGTTAGTGAGGCGTATCTTTTTTGGTCGGGTTGAGGTGGTTTTGGATTTCGTATGTTATTCCGTACCTTGTTGAGGATCGATGTGGTGACATAATCTGGAAATGCGTTCATACGAGCTAAGTTGAACGTAGTGGCTATTTCTTCTTTAAGATTGATGTTGGAGATTGGGTACGTCAGGGCCCTTCTAAAGTTATAACTGATGGCCGCGGATTTGTGTTGGCTAGGATGATTGGAAGAATATGGAATGATGTTTGCAGTGGTGAATGGTTTACGGTAGATGGCGAATTGTGTATTGTCATTGTAGCGTTGTATCTTGACATCCAAGAAATTTAACTGTGCCAGTTCTTCGGTTTCCGCGGTGTATTGCATGGCTGGGTGGGCATTATTAAATGTTGCGAAGATGTCATCAGCGTTGGTGATTAGGCTATTATATATAATGAAAGTGTCATCGACGTACCTTCTATAGTATAAAATGGATGAGTTGTTGATTAGTTGATCGACTATGGGTTCTTCAAGTTGCTGCAGGAATATTTCGGAAGCGACTGAGCTGATTGGCGATCCCATGGCTATGCCTTCTGGAATTTCATAGAATAAACCTTCAAAAGTAAAGTAGTTTTGTTTCTTGAGTAATCGTAGGATCGTGATGGCATCTTCGCATTCTTCTTGGTTGACGTCAGTTTGTTTTAATCTTTGTTGGGCAATGGCTATGGTTTCATCGAGGGGTACGTTAGTGTAGAGGTTGGCTTCAGTTCCTTATGTTTGGTTATTTCGTATTCTTCTCGCAGTAATATCTTGGCTTTGTCTTTTCCAGTCCATAATATTTGCATGCACTGGTCTATGTCAACCATGCGGTGTTTATTGATTACTAGATGCTTGGCGTAGGCGGATACATTGTCTTTGTTGATCTATCACCCACCTTCCAGGCAGTTATCTGATTTATGTTCTTATATTTCTAATGTTCTTTTCGAATTACAACGTTTATATACTCCTGTTATATTAACAGGTGATTTTAACATACAACTTTGTGCCATATAAATGGAATAATGGAAGTTGTTATCATAAAAATGACACAAACACATGACGTGTTAAACCAAAATGCAACTACAGCACCTGGCGAATTTAATTTACAAAATTCAAGGCTATTTAGCTATATGTTACACAAAGAAATATTTTAAACAATGGAAAATTAATAAAGATAATCTATCTTCAAAAATGACAAAAAAATGGAATACTTCCTTTCTACCGACAAAAAAATGGACAAACTTATGCAAATAAACAATTCAAACTAGGTGAAGTTTATTTTTACAACTACGTTTCTGCTTAATATTTCGTTGGCCATCCTTTTGCGAGAATGACAGCGTGAATTCGATGTGGCATTGATGATATGAGCTTGTCACATTCCTCCTGAGTAATTTCAGCCCAAATTGGCTTCAATTTCACTTTCAAATCTACTATGCTTGCTGGTTTCTCAAGGTATAGACGTTGTTTCACATTTCACCAAAGGTTCTCAATGAGTTTGAGATAGGGCGAGTTCGACGGCCATGAGAGAAATGCGATATGATGGTCTTCTAACCACTTGCTGGTTGACTTGGCAGCATGAGGAGGTGCTGGAAAATTGTGTCTTCATCATACACTGGTAGGTCTTTAAGTGCAGGTATCAGGAAAGCATCCAGAATATCTTGGTAGATAGCTGCATTGATGGAACTGTTGATGAACCCCAAGCGTCCAGTGCCCTATGTTGACATGCACCTCCACACAATAATAGAGGGTGGGAATTTAACACTTTTCTTCAGATATTGCGGTTCATGTGCCTTACCCAAATTCAAAAACCTTACAGCACCAAATTCAACAACCTTTATCACCAAAAATTTATTCAAATCTCAACTCGTCGCTGAACACCACTCTTCGCTGAGCACCACTGCAACCTCTTATTTCTCTGCTTCGGAATTAAGAGGGGCTTGGTTTTTGGAATATGGCATGAAAACTTCAGATCATGAAGACGTCGAACTGTCATCCGGTGAGATACGTTCACGTACCGCAGCCACTGTCGATGAAAGTGCTTGGAAGACTGAAATGGGGCTTTCCTACCAATCTTCTGCATAAACCTTTCATCTCTGGAAGTGGTTTTCCGTTTTCTCCCACAGTTTGAACGTTGTGTGTTCACTCCACGTCCTTGAGAATGTCTTGCCAATATCTTAGAAACTGCTGACTGTGAGCACTTGGCTGTAATTGCTATTTGTTTCTGGGTAAGGCCATGTTCTCGTAATGCCAGAATTTGTTTGTGAATGGATGGTGACAAATCTCTAGAACCTCCCATGTTGAGAAGCACAAATGGAATAACATAATGGCAACTTATACTTGCCCGGTCAATTTGCATAAAAATTGTTTCTACAGGAATATTCCATTTTTTTGTCAGTAGAAAGGAAGTATTCCATTTTTTTTGTCATTTTTGAAGATAGATTATCTTTATTAATTTTCCATTGTTTAAAATATGTGTTTGTGTAACTTATAGCTAAATAGCCTTGAATTTTGTAAATTAAATTCGCCAGGTGCTATAGTTGCATTTTGGTTTAACACGTCTTGTGTTTGTGTCATTTTTATGATAACAACTTCCATTATTCCATTTTTATGGCACAAAGTTGTAGACTTTAGCAGTGCCTCTTCTTCCCTTAACCTCCTTTTAGACCTTATTACTCGTGCAGGGCTTCTTCCAACTTCTTCATTTTATACACACTTTTCTTCTTATCATAATTCTTACTCAGCTATTGATGCCTGTTTCACTAACTTAAATGCTATACATCATAGTAGTACTATCGATATCTCTATTTCCAATCACTTCCCAATGCTAATATTCTTTGATACCTCCATCCCACCTATTGAGAGAACTAAATTTTATCGTAAGCAACTTAAGTTCTCTGAATAGGATTGCGAAACTTGTTCCTATCTTCAACTTAATAATTAGAGCTCTTTTGACCAAATTTGACGACACAAATCGTTTATTCGATGATTTTAAATCGCACTGGCAATTCGGGTTTGATCTCTATCTGCCTTATCGATCACCAAACTACAGCCCCAAATATTAAAATTGCGCTAAAAACCCTTGGATCACTCCATCGCTTGTGATACTTATCAATAAAAAAAATACCCTTTATCGTAAATCTAGACACAAACCTACTTTAGTTAACATAAAAAAGTTTAAGGACTTTTCTAATGCTCTAAAAAAACAAATTGTGAAGGCTAAATCTGATTACTTTGGTAAGCTATTCTCATTCCTTTGCTCTAGTAAAGACAAATGGAGGCAACTTAATAACTCTGCGTGAGAAACAAATCCCCCCCCCCATCTCCATTTACTCATGTCGATCTAAGCACATCGACATCGCTTATGGATTTCCTACACGTTTTGTTACCACCGATAAGTAACTATTAATTTTGATACCGTAATTATACCTATTCCAATTCTAACAATGCACCTTGTTTTTTTGCTTCACCAACTAAAATCCTCCCCCATTCCTTAGGTTTCTCCTCGGAGGCGATTATCTCTTTGCGTAATGTTCTTTCACTACCACTTGCCATAATTTTTAACCATTCTATTTCAACTGGAACTTTCCCAGCATCCTTAAAGCTAGCCAGTGTTATACCAGTCTATAAGAAGGGTGACCAAGCACTGTTCTCTAATTACTGACCGATCACAACTCCTCCCGTGTTTGCCAAGGTCTTTGAAAAGCTTTTTAACACTCGGCTATCACATTATATTTTTGAGCACGACCTTATTTCTCCAATCCAACATGGTTTCTGTCCTAAAAAAAAGCGTCGAAACTGCATGTTATGAATACCTGGAATATTGTAGTAGCTGCCTTTGTTGATTATACTAAGGCATTTGATTCGTTGCCTATAGATCATTTATCATTTAAATTATCTAGCTTCTATAACATTCGCAGACAGCCCCTAACTTGGTTGACTAGCTTTATCTCAAATCGATCTTATTTCATGACTCACTTAGGTACATCCTCGACAACACTGTACTCTATCCATCGTTAACTTGCGTGGGATGTAAACAAAAGCACGTGGTGAAGTGCAATTCTATTGGCTGATTGAGCCTTGCAATTTCCGTGTTCCTGGGCGCACACAAAAATGTAGTTCACAAAAAAAAAAACGTAAAAACTGACTTAAAACTGTAACAATCAGTTCTGAAAACAACTAAAATCATTAAATGTTATTAATTGGGCTAAAAAAGATAATAAATTACACATAAATTGATCATTTTTTAAAGAAATATATAAAAAAAAAATAGACACTGGAGAAATCCACAACACTCTGGCCAAACGACAGAACAGAAATCACCATCATGGGATTAAGGGATTAAACTACTCCATGAAAAAGATTAAAATTGTTGTGCAGGAAAGAAAACACGTGTCTGGGGGCCCCAAACACATTTATTTA
>JAHWFO010083521.1:0-20507 GCA_023313115.1 Rhysida immarginata
CTAAGTTATTAACTTGATGATCTTGGTGGCAGTATTTTTATTTCTGTCCATATCTCAGTTAGCATTCAAATTTGGACCCACATTGTATTAAAAGAAAATGTTCATCTAGTCACCTCTGTCATTGCTTACAGTTATATATGCTTTTTCAGAATCATCCTATATATCTACTTAATCAGGCACGGTTATTTGTATTGGTCCGTTACAATGTTTTCCTTAATTACTAATTCTCTTTTGTTTCCAGTCCAGCCAAATTTTTTTCCAAAAATCTTTACACTCTCTTCTAATTATCTATATTTGTTTCAAGATGTATTGTTTGACGTTAATTTTCAGACAATTGCTGCATTGTTTCAATTGACAAGGATGCACCTAACTAGTACCTAATGATGTCTAAAGGTGACTGAACTCACCTGCTTATAAATACAGCTAGGCTCTATGTACAGTTTAATTTAAATGTTTGACATGGATGAAGCATTTGCTAGCCCTGCTAATCCAGCAGGATTTGGTGGTGTACGAGGTTTAGCTACACAAGCAAATCATTCTGAAAAAGAGACATGCGAATGGCTACGGCGTGTGAGGGCTTATACACTACATAAACCAGTTCGACATAATTACCCTCATAATCACATGCGTGTACTTGCTCCATTCGAACTATTTCAAGTGGACTTGGTCAACCTAATTAAACTGTCAAAACATAACGAAGTTTCTCTATCACTTCTCCAAAGATTCCCCACATATTTGTTAACATCCTGGATATAGACAGTTGTACATGCAATATTATTATTGTAGCAATTTATAAAACAGAATTATCAGATTAATTCAATTTATAAATTATTGATGGATGTTTTTTCGAGTTTTCTTAGATTAGAAAACATGTAAAATATTTTATGGTTTCTGGATTATTCTATCTTTTAGCGGGTGAAAGTAAATTCCCAGAAACGAAGATCATCTTCCACCTTCAGACTCATCCGAATTGTGGCGTAATGGCAATGAAAGTAAGTTTTCAAAAATGTTCTAATAAATCCATTCCCCATATAATTAGCAGTTATGGTTAATATAAAGAAGTTCGTTTTATAAAACTACTTTTCGAATATTTGACATGATGGAGTTATACACTGAGAGGCCAGATTATTTGACCATCTGACGTTTAAATGCAAATTAGCTATGATTTTGCACTGAAGTTGCTAGAAGGCCAGACCATTATAAAACTAAATACTTGTCGATTCTTCATCTGAACTAAATACTCATTCATCCATGGAGCTTGCTGACCTTGCACACTCAGATCAATAACTAGTATCTGTCCACAATCTATGGTACTCATATGTGACTATTGCACATCTCTAAAAGTTCTTTCTTCTTTTACTTACCTTAGTTTTAATGGCTCGCTTAAGGGATATTTCTCTTTTTTATCAAAACGTTAGAGGTTTAAAAACGAAATTGTTCGACTTCTCCTTAAGAGTTCACTACAGCTCATATGACATCATTCTACTTAGTGAAACATGGTTGAACAAGAAGATCCATAATGGCGAACTATTCGACGAAAGATATGTGGTTGAGAGAAAAGACAGGTCTCTCGAGTGTCAAAAAGCAGATGGGGGAGGTGTCTTGATTGCTTTAAATTCCAAGATCACTTACTCAAGAATTGATTTTCAATGCGACATTTCTCCGATAGATTATATTCTTATTCTGGTTGATCTTAAGCCATTGAAAGTTCTTATTGGAATAATCTGTATTCCACCATACATAAATCCGGCTCAATATCAGCTGTTCTTAGACAAGTTATCTTCAGTCGCTCTCTCAACCTGTGACAACTTTCTTATTGTTGGAGATTTCAATGTGCCTGATTATATCCCCATTAACCCCTGTTCAACTTTTTCAAATTTATCTCCGTCAAGGGCTCTGTCCTTACACAACTTCATACATTCTCTAAATTGTCAGCAACTAAACTCTATCCAGAATTCGCAAGGTAAACCGTTAGACCTTGTTTTTGTCAATTTTGCAAGTTTCTCCTGTTTCAAAGACAGTGGATTAGTGCCTGAAGACATTTTCCATCCGCCCCTGCATATAATGGGGAGTGTCTTCAGTAAACATGAAAAGTATGCTCATATTTCTTATCGCTACAATTACAAAGCTGCGGATTTTAAATTGTTATATAAACTCTTATCATCTGTTGACTGGTTCTTCTTAGAGACATGTGATAAAGTCGATGATATGGTTCAAAGCTTTTATGATACTTTTCATCACATTCTCTCTTTTTGTGTCCCTATAATTAAAGATAAAAAAAATTAACAGTTATCCCATCTGGTTCACAAATGAAACAAAAAAATTATTAAAGCTCAAGCACAAAATTAGAATGAAACTTAAAAGAAACCCTCTACCCTCTTATAAAGAAGAATTTAGTCAATTGCGATCCAAAGCCAAAGCACTCATAAAACGAGATTTCAAGAACTACATGTCATCAGCCCAATCTAAAATTAAATCAACTCCCAAAATTTTCTGGAACGTGATAAAAAAGCTTAAGGGCTCCAATAATGCAAGCTTTAAAAACAAAATGTTCTTAAATGGTGAATGCTTGAACTCCGCGGAAGAGATTGCAAATGGCTTTGCAAACAACTTTAACTCGGTATTCAATCCCTCTACCATTGATAACTCAAAATGCTTTGAGGAAGTCTTCCCACGCAGTTATATTCTTAATGACAGGGTGGAATCACCAGGACCTCTCACCGAATTCTCATTGTCTGAAATTCATACAGCCATCACCCAAGTTAAAAACACAATCTCCATCGGTTCAGATGGCATTCCCTCCTACATCTATAAAGCCTGCAGTGCTTTTCTCATCTGCCCTCTAAAACACATCTTCAATTTTTCAATCAAAACCGGCACTTTTCCTCAGTTATGGAAAAATACCAAAGTTGTTCCTTTGTACAAAAACAAAGGTGATTCAAACAACATCAAAAATTACCGCCCCATTTCTATACTTTGTTTTCCAACAAAAATTTTGGAATATGCAGTCTATCAAAGAATCTATCCCACTGTCTCATCCCATATTTCTCCCTACCAGTATGGCTTCATGAATGGTAGATCAACTCAATCGAACCTCATGGATTGTATACATCTCATTGGTGATGGGATTGCCCAAAACTGTCAGGTTGACCTAATATACGTCGATTTTGAGAAGGCGTTTGACAAGGTGGACCATTTCCTCCTTATTAAAAAACTTTTACAATTTGGATTGCATCTCTCGCTTGTCAAATGCTTATGCTCATACCTTACTGATCGAACAAACTATGTTGTCATAAATGGCACTAACTCCAAAAGCTTCATATCCTCCTCAGGAGTGCCCCAGGGTTCAATCTTAGGACCATTATTATTTCTCTTGTTCATTAATGACTTACAAGATGTAGTAAAATCATCCTCTTTGTTTTTGTTCGCAGATGACATCAAAATGGGCAAAATTATTCGTACCCCTCTTGACTGCTTTGATTTGCAACTGGATCTATACTCTATTAGTTCTTGGTGTATCGAAAATAAAATGTACACTAATGTAAAGTGTCACTCGGTCACTTACTCACTGAAACATTCTCTTCATAGCTTCTCGTACACCCTTAATGGTTCTTCTCTTGAGAAACAAACTACCACAAAGGATCTAGGGGTCTTTTTTAAGCACAACCTGTCTTTCACCGACCATATAAACCACATTATCTCTAAAGCCTATAGAATCTCTTATTTCATTATTCGCAACTCCACACGTTTCAATAGCACAGAATTTTCTATTTTCTTATTCAACTCCCTCGTAAGACCCGGCTTAGAGTATGCTTCGACCATCTGGTCTCCGTACAATGTTACGTTACAGCGGCGGCTTGAGAAAGTTCAAACTGATTTTCTACGCTCCCTTCTTCACTTATCAAATGCTACAAACTCTTACCTCAGAGATCACTTTCGTTGTGAAACGCTACTTAACAGGCGTATTTATCTCGACGCCTGCTGCTTATTCAAATTATATAATCATATAACCTATTCTGTTAGATTTCTCGAGTTCATAAAACTACGCATTCCCAAACTAAACTCAAGAAACGCTGATATATTTTATTTACCACTGACTAAGAAATGTATTACAAGCAATCTCCCTTTCAATCGATTATGTAAATTAGGCAATATATTCTCAAATTTAATTGATATTAACTTTTTAAATTATAATGAATTTAAAGTTATAATTTATGAACATGTAAACTCTTTTGATATTAATGATGCTTATTTTTTGTTTTGATGTTTTCAATTGTTTGTTCTTATTTTTGTTTTCCTGTAAGCTGTCATTGGGCATTTCTAGCCTGTTGCTTGCAATAAATAAATAAATAAATAAATAAATAAATAAATAAATAAATATGGTAGCAGGTTGTTTATCACGACAGTAGAATGATTTGTTTTTGAAGATATGGATAAACGAAGCAATTTAACAGTCTTTAAACGTGGAATGATTATTGGTGCTCGGAGCCATGAAGCAAGAATCAGCAAAACAGCTCCATTCGTTAACTGTATAAGAGCAGCTGCTGTTAAAGTGTTTAAAGACTAGACTGTGAGCCGGAAAACTGTGTCTGAATGTTCGAGTTGTGGTCGTCAGCAACTAGTGAATGTTCGGGCAGATTGGAGAGTGACAAGACTGGTACAAGACAACAGAAGGGCAGCAGTAAATCAAATTACTGCAGATCTTTATCACAGATCCTCTCAAATGATCTCTGAACGCATTATTCCCCATACACTGCATCGTTTGGGATATGGAAGCCGAAGGCCTGTTCAACCACCTTTGTTGTCTTCAGCTAACAAGATAAAACGTCTCCAATTCACACAGGAATAAAAGGATTGGACAGTCAGCACCACACAAAGCATAAAACGTTTGCAACCATCTTTTGGCATTTGAGTGAAATGGGTCCTTTGATAGAAGGTTAGATCAGGTTAGGTTAGGTTTACCTTTGATGGAAGAAGTTCAAGGAGGCCACCAAACATCTTTGCAATGTTGATATAATTAATGCCACAATTATTGTTCTGTACTAATTGCTCTATTACACACAAATCGTCCATTTATGGACATATGTTCTCGTATACGTACGTTTTTTCTTCCTTTTCTAGTCAGGAATCACTTTCTGCAGTTAATTTGTTTTAGTTAGTTCTATAGTTACCACTGATGTTATTATATTAGGGATCAGTCTTAAAAGTCAGGTTCTTATAAGTACGAGGTCTGTTCAAAAAATACGTAGACTGACGTCATAAAACAAAATATACTTTATTCAGAAGTTACACATCTGGGTCCCCTTCAAAGTACTCTCCTCCCCGACGCACACACTTATCCCAACGGTGTTTCCACTTTTGGAAACAGTCCTGGAACGCTTCTTTTGTGATGTCCTTCAGCGCCTTCGTCGCATTTGCCTTTATGTCGGGAATCGTCTCAAATCTCCTTCCTTTCAAAGGTCTTTTGAGTTTGGGAAACAAGAAGAAGTCACAAGGAGCGAGGTCAGGTGAGTAGGGTGGGTGAGGAAGAACAATGATCGAGTGTTTGGCCAAAAACTCTCGAGTTCTGAGGGCTGAATGGGCTGGAGCGTTGTCGTGATGAAACAATCGGTCACCACTCGTCCACATTTCTGGCCTTTTCCGCCGGATAGCATCCCGCAGACACAAAATTAACACAAAATTTCACAGCAACTCTTTGCTCGTTCAAGTCACTCATTCTAAAAATCCGCCAAACGAAAAAAACACACTTCACAAACAACCGCGTAGCTAATCAACCAATACTGATATTTGCAATCAAAAAACTGCCTTGTAATCAGCGGATCTGTCAGAAGATGGCGACACCAAGCGATTTTGATTGGGACCAACAGGGCCCGCGCAATTCAAACAGTCTACGTATTTTTTGATCAGACCTCGTATTTCTGTTTATTCGCAAAGCCTTGCAATATGAATTGACTTATCAAAAGCACTTTCCTTTGGAAATAATTTGTTGAAGCATTGAATAATGAGTTTTTTATTACTAAAAAACTAAAGGATGAAATGTTTGACATATCTCTAGATATTCCATAGATCTATTCAGCCGTTTTATCTTTTCTCGGAGCTCATTAAGTACTTTATTGTTTACACGATTTTTGAAAATGGTGCATTCCTGAAGATACCCTCCCCAAGCGGTTGATCAATTTTCTTTTAAAACTTGCGTCCATTTTTTTTCAAAAAAGAATCCATGCTCATGTTAACAACAATACAAATGACAAAAATTTTTACTAAAATATTGGCGTGAAATAGCTAAAAGAGCCATCGAGCAACCAACTAAATAACACCAAAGAAACAGGAAAAAGAAATAGACACTAACAACTGAGTTAAATTGACTAATGTTACACAAAACCAGGTAAAACTGCATCACATGTTAAGCCAAAGAAGCCACCAAGTTGAAAACAGAGACTATTTATGAAATACAATAGATTTTTCATTTCGTAATTTTTAATCCTACTTTAATTCCATTATAAAAAGTCCCTACGTCATTTTTATAGAATACGGAGGGTTGATTCAGATAAAATGAGACGATTTTAAACGCCGCGTAATACCTTGACGGAATGTGATTTGCATGACTCGTCCACTATTCATGGGGATTAGCTTTGTATACACTTGATGCTGTTATTTGGGACATTTCGTGCTGAAACATGGCTTCCAAAATCACAGCTTTTTGGGAAGGGTATATGTTTGGCCTTTCCGACGCTAACTTCAGTCTTTCGAGCATTGTGGAATTATGCAAACGAAATGGTATTGTGGTATCCAAAGCTACTGTGGGTCGAATAATCAAAAAGAACAAATTGCGACCATCTAATGAACGTGGACGAGCAGAGAAGCAGACCAGAAACAAGCCTCAGCCAACACGTCCAGCTCAAGTGGTGCGAGAAATCCGGTCTGAAGTGCTGAAAGAAAATTCCCACACACAGAGAAGTCTAGCCCAAAGGAAAGATATTTCACAGGCAACAGTCTCCAGAATAATTCATGACAATCCCACGTCTGTACCCTGGTGAGCAATCAAAAGTTTGGATCTACATGGACAAGGCATCAAGCCATACTGCCAAGTCATCTGTGGCTTACTACAGGAAGATGGAACAGGAGACGGGCATACGAGTTATTCCCTTCTCTCATGTGCCTGTAAAATCTCCTGACGCATCACCGATGGATTTCTGTAGTTTTGGTCTCCTGAAACGACGGCTCGGAAGTCGCCGACCAAGAACCGATGATGGGCTATGGAAAGTGTGTCAGCAGGTGTGGAACGAACTTCCCATGGAGTCCCTCAAACTCAGCCTACTTCAGTGGAAATTACGGTGACGGGCGATAGTCCAACAACGTGGTTCTCACATCGAACACAACCGATGGTGGCGCCATGGTATTACACCATCGTAACAGAACTGCAAAGTCGTCTCATTTTATCTGAATCAACCCTCCGTATATAATAGAAAGCTGATAATAAAAATAAAAATAATTCTGAACAATATACTTTAATCATCATTTAAAAGTATCTTAAGTTCCTTATAAAATATTCTGATCTTTACCAACAGGTGTTTGTTTCTGATTATTACGACTTTCGTGATAATGTAAAATATTTACAGCTCTTCACTCATTTTGACAATGAATTTGAATTGTCACAACGTACAAAAGTAAGAGAATTGATTGATCTTTAGTTGGTGATATTTTAAGATCTTGACTGGTGATACGTGAGTCGCTGTGAAAGTAATGCCCCATTTTTTTTCAGCTAATGTTATAGATAGAAAAGTAAAAATTTGTACACGACACTACCTCAGAGCGTATAACTGCCTGCGTGTAAAAGTTATCTCAGAATAATATCTGTCAATAATTCGTTTCAAACACAGATTTGCATTATTCATTGCACAAAAAGAAAGTATGAAGAACATTCACAAATATTTTTTTTTTGCTGGGATTACACATGGATAGAGCAAAACTCATGAGATAATCACCTAATATCTGCTTCGGCCCCCTATGGCCCTGTAATACACTTCCGGAAGCAGATGACACAACACAGTCTGCAGACTGTTAGCCAATTACGGTCTGTTCGTGGGTGGAGGATCCAGTGCATAGAGCCTGAGTTCAATAGCATCCCAGATATGCTTGAAAGGGTTCATATCAGGGCTTTGGGATGGCCAGTCCAGTCGTTGAACCTCCCCTTCATGCACTTTGAACAATTCTCGGGCAACATTGGAACGATCTGCTGGCGCAATGTCATCTTGAAAGACAGCAAATTTGCAGGGGCGTTGGAAGACCAAAAACGGGTGGAGATGGTCTCCATGCAGTCGACGATACAGCAGACTATAGAACGTGTTCCAGAAAAACAAGGGGGCTCATTCCATACCAGGGAAACGCGCCCGAGACCATGACTGATGCCCCACCACTCTGGACCACGAGACCTGGCACGACGGGTCCATTGCCTCATGAGCTCTGCACCACACATATGAAACAGTTGATACCATGACTTGTCCGACCATATGACGTAACACCACTGTTGCAGTGTCCATTCGATGTGATTGGTGGCAAATGCATGCCAGAGTGTCCAGTGACGCGGGGTTAACAGTTGTACCCATGAGGGGCGACGGCTCCCATAACGAAGGGCACGCATGATCCTATGGATTGTCCACTGGGAGACGTTTCTAGTTCGTCCCACATTGAATTGTTTCGTCGGACTGTTGCCCTGTCTCTGTTGACCATCTATCCCACGTGTCGCGGGTCACAGTCATCGACAATGGCTGGACGCCTGGAATAGTGTCTGTTGTTGGAATGTTACATCTTCCTCCAACCATTCTCGGTGCACTCTAGACACGGTTGATTGTGTGAAGCCGAATTCATGTACTTCCCATGCGTCAGGCACCTACCAGCATGCCCCATTTGAATGCCATCACCACACGATGACATTGCATTTCACATGAATCTAATACCCAGCCACTTCCCACAACTTCTCACACACAACGTCGGCCGCCCTGTAGGCCTCCAGGAGGCGTGGAACACATGTGGTGTCTGATCGCGAGTTATGAGTGTACACTGAGTGGCCAATTCATTATGACCATCTCTTCATTGCTTTGTTGGGCCACCTTTTTCCTTTAATACTATGTCGATTCTTTTTGGCATGGACTCGTCCAGTAATGCATCCTTACAGAGATAATGCAACTTGTATGAGATAGGAATGACATTAGCGCAGGTGTTCAAAATGCCGACCCTGAGCCTCGATGCAGATGTTAAGTCTGCGGACGAGATTGTAGTGTTTGAAACGCCCGACGATGTGGGTGATCACGATCTGGAAAACGCTGTTAGTAAATCTTTTCCGCTTCAGTAGCATTACCCTGTGCCTCGCCGTAGACAAGATGCATATCCGCCAGCTCCGCATTAGTCAAGCGATCCATTGTACGACAATGGAGTTACATGTTTCGTTTCCTGTCTTTTAAAGGAGAGAACACGAACAATTTACATGTTCAGATCCTAATTTACATGGACCTTACGATTGCCGTCCGGGTAACGCACATCCATTCCTACCTCGTACAAGTTGTATTATCTCTGTAAGGATGCATTTCCGGACCCATGTTTATAGGAAAAATATTGTTCCCCGCTACAAACTGTACATGGTATTTCATTCTTGACCTACCTTTCTCAATCACCCTGTATATATTTATTGCTCCATATATGCTGATTGTTAAGACTGAGTCTTTTTTTGTGATTTCAGACATGCAGAAGCGCAATTGATTAATGAATTACAGAGTCGATTTAGACAGGTTATATGAAGAATGTATTTGAACTACTACTAGTTATATGCATGATTTGTAAGCATTGCTCCATAATGTTAAAATGTAGTGAATGTCAATTTTTGAGTCGTTCTTCGAATTATACTTATCGTTTGGCAAACACAATATTTAATAATGTTATATTAGTTCATGGTTCGTAGTTACAATTTGATTGACATAGTACAAGCCATATTACAAGCATTGTTTTATGGAGTTATCTTAATGCCCGTGTCATTGAGCAAATTTTAAGGAGCACGCACCACTGTGTAAATTTTGACCATCTTTGAACTCCTCCGTGCTATGTCATATACAGGGTGGCCCAACACACTCACTGAATTTGAGAGCTGATAACGGTTTATTAATGAACAGATTAAAATTATTTTTAACATGTTCTTATGGGCCTAATGCGGAGATGTTTCAAATCATAAAATATAGAGCTCCAACTATCCGCATGCCTAGCATGAAGTTCCTCTATACACGCCGAAGGTAACTGTCTCGTGTGGCCTTACTGCAAAGTTCATCATGGGACTGATTTTCTTCCAAGAATAGATCGTGGTGCTTTGGTAACAGTGACAATCACAGATTATAATTAACAAAATAATTATTAACAAACAAACCGATAAATTTAACTCTCACCAAGACATTAGTTACCTATCATATCCAAAACTTTTATTAAAAAATATTTATAATTGTTCAAAAAATATTTAAGTTACAATATATTAAAAATATTTAAAGCCTTTTTAAAAATTAAATTAATTTTAATTTATTTAATTATTTTGTTAGAATTTATTTAAAGCCTTGTGACGTTATCACGTGTTAAGTAATGTATTCATTTTATGATAAACTTGGTCACAGGAATAATAGCAGGTATTATTCAGATTTCCAGTAAGAGTAAAGTAATATAGTTGTTCTTGAAGTAGTGTTTTATTATATTGAGATAATTCAGGATTCTAATTTTGGATATTAATCGAAGGCCCACAATTGTGAAATAGCAGGTAGGGTGGTGCAATGACAGGAAGAGACGTTCTTTGGGAATTTAAATAAATATTGTTGACATTGGTCATTGGAATCCTTGATGAGTAGGAATATTGAATTTTTTAATAATCTGTTTGTGTCATGGATTTCATGTAGTATTTGAAATCATTGTTGTTTTCTGAGTTTAATCACTTTGGAGTCTTATAAAATGTGAATGGGGAAGGGAGAAAGGATGTGTGTTGAGCATAAAAGTTCGTGGGAAAACGAAACTTTATGAGTCGTCATGAGTTGAGCAAGTTAACAGTCGAGATTGAGGAGGGAGGGTCAGGCGAGATGCGCCAAGGCGGCTGCGAAACTCCCGCAGCCCGTCGAAGCGATCTGGTGGCCTCTCCTTCCGAAATCCAAGCTTGTGAGAGCTCATCACTCATCATTAAGTATTTAAATATAGACAAGACTCCCGATTAGGCTTTTAAATGTGGACAGACTCCCGATTAGACTCATCAACATGATAGTGACATAGAAATTTGACATGGGGGGATGTCAGGTGTCGGAGTTGACCTGGGGAACCCAGTCAGGTAGAGATCCACACGCTGTACATTCCGCTCAAGCTCACTGCATCAGGGTGACAGTGAACTGCGTCATCGGAAAATTCTATGAGTAGTCAACATATGCTAAAGAGACATCATTCGTAATTTGAATCAAGAAATGGAAATTGGAATCCCGATATTCTTCAGAGCGGATGGAAGCAAGTAATGGAATTTTCTTCAAGCAACTGGCATAATTAGGAACCCGATATCGAGAGAGGAAGACAACTACATATTTGAAATCTTCTGTTGAACTTAGTGGGGACACTTTGAGACCTCCAGTGGACTCACTCTCTAATCGATCCGGATTATCTTCAGGTGTGTTTTCTGTGCTTCAATGTGGTAAGTGATATATTTTATGGCCTGTTTATCACAAGAGGTGTTTTTGTGCATAAAATTGGATTAAAAGTGATCACAAGTCTGCAGGTGTTTGAAACTACGCAACTGTAAGTAGAAATGAACTTAAATGCGTAAGATTTATTTTGGCCGTCATGATAAAAGGTGTGATAAAGAACTATTTGAGAGAACTTTCTTTGAATTGAGTTTTAATTAATACTATCTCTTTCCTCAGAGCAATTGAGTTTATTCATGTTTTGCATGTTATCTTAGTTATAAGTACTTAGGGAATTTAATATTAACGTTCTTCTTTACGATAAGATCTATCTACTTTCTTTTCCTTAGATTTAAGATCCTTTTATTTATTTTTGTGTCTCACTGGTAATTCTTTTTACGTTGAATAAAAGATGTTTATTTGGTTCCAATCCTTGCCTTGCTTATTGAAATAAATAAGTCACATCCTGCCATTTTAAAAGAACCCAACCATGATTGTGCATATTGATTTTGTTTGAGCATTTGTGTTGAGCTAGCCAGATTTTGAATTCATTACATTGGATTCTGGTGCTGATTTGAGATAAAAGGGGGGGTAGTTCAATTAGATTGATTAAGGTTACATTGGCACCCATTGTGTTGAATATGAGAATAATGACAATCGAGGGTATAAGCTTACATTGGCGCCACAACGTGAGGCAAAAAGGCACTTACATTGTCGCCCTTCATGTAAGGTGGTACGATCAGGGAGGAAGGTTACAGCCTTTTAATTTATTTTTGTTAGAATTATAAACTAAAATATTTACAATGATAACTTATAATTCTAACAAAAATATTTAAATTATAATAAATTAAAAGTAATTTAACATTCAAAAAGGCTTTAAATATTTTGATATATTTAAATTTGAATATTTTTGGAGAGAATTAGGAATTATAAAATTTTAATTAAAAAATAATTTATATTGCACTTTTTGAATCCGAAATAAGATATGGAATTACAATCTACAGATTTTCTACTGAATTAAAAAAAACTAGTCAATTCAAACAAGGAAAATAAAATTAATAACCTTTCTATTCAGGTATAAATAAATTAAATTAAAACTCTACAACTTAAAAAATTAAAGATTTTAAAAAAAAGATGAGTCATTTGAATATATAGTTTTTTCTAAAAAAATATTTAATGGTTTATTAAAAATTATTTGCTTTGTGATGTTAGAAATCAGGAATATTTCAAATTTCCTAAAAAGTTTAATAATTATGAAGTTAGAAAAAGTAAGAACACTATATTATAAAAATTTTAAATACAATTCCAACGTAGATATTAAATGTGCCTTCATATAATTTTATTAAGAATAGTACGAGGGTTGGGGCATAAGTCATGGCAACTATTTTTTTTTATGAGAATTCAAGCATGGGTGGAAAATGTGAAATATACAGATGAAAGGACAAGAAATGGACGAAATGTACGGACATTTAACAACATGCCAACACTTTGCTTCTCATGTTTCTTAAGGTAGTTGACAACATTACAGGTTCCATGTTCTGGAATCATGAAGCCTGTAATGTTTCATACGTTTCATGCTTCTGGAAAATTTATTCTGGAACATGATTACAGATTTCATTTTCCAGAATAAGTAACAGAAATCAAAATAGAGAACGGCTGTTTTGATATACGAGCGTTGTTCAACTCGGGTTACATCAACCTTGCACGGCGATTGACTGAGAACTGATTTAACATTGCTCTCTGCGCAACATCAGGAACTCATGGAGCCATCTAATGTTGTGGAAACATACTAGCAGTCACAGCTTCCTTGAGATATATGGCATTTTATGATACCATCTCTTAGCTCTGAGAAAAAAATATAGTTGCCATGACTTATGCCCCAACCCTCGTCTAAAGATTTGGAAAGGTTATGTATAAATTATAAGAACTGAAAAAAAATTGTTTTGTATTAGAGGAATAAACGCTTGCTTATTATTATCATCTCTGATATTATAATAACTTCATAAAATCATTGATAAATTATTAACTGCTTTGTTTATAAAACTAATAGTTTGAATTTGAATTTTGTATATTTAGTTATTTAAATCAAAATGTGCAGAAAAACACAAACTGCCCCTACAAAAACCCAAGCTTAATTAATATCTTTGATAGAATCATAAATTATAAATTTTAAATATACTTGATAGTATAATAAATAATTTTAAAATAAAATATTTTGCTATGACGGGCCACCAATGTCTGTCCGAGTTTACCAGATATTTTTAAAAAATTTTTATTAAATTTATAGTTAATAATTATAGTTAAAATTTATAAGGTTTATATTAAATGTGTTTAAAAAAATAAAATATATAAAAAAAAACGTTATTCAAGCACAATTTCATATAACAGAGTTTATGGGAAAAAAAGTATCATATTATTTTTAAATAATTATTATCAAAATTATCATCTCTTCTTAATATTATGTTATAATGTGCTAGCTATTAAACTTTGAAATCAATGAATTATTAAAAATAATTTAAAGTGCCCGAATTACTATAAGTAAATGACACTTATTAATAATTTAACGAACTGTTAAGACAAAAAAATTAAATGAAAAAATTGAAAAAAACGGGAATAATATTTTTAAAAAAAATTATTGTAACTTCGCTATACATGCTTTTGCTTACGACCTCGATTTCCTATTAATTATTTTAAAAATTTGTTGTAGTGAAGAAGTATATAATCTACAGGAAATAAAAAAAAGTGTATATACTTTGCTGTCCGATGAGTTCGATGATTTATATTTACAACCAATATGATATCTTGTAAGATGTTTATCAGATAGTATTTGAAATATTTTTTTTCTGAACGGGTTTCACTAATTGCATGTATAATTCCATATTCACTAATAAT
Source organism: Rhysida immarginata (assembly GCA_023313115.1). Taxonomy (NCBI): domain Eukaryota; kingdom Metazoa; phylum Arthropoda; class Chilopoda; order Scolopendromorpha; family Scolopendridae; genus Rhysida; species Rhysida immarginata. Next base: position 14,577 of record JAHWFO010083521.1, read on the forward strand.
AATAATATCCAATAATAATAATGTTCAATAACAAAAGTAAAGTAACTTGTGCAACATAGTCTTTGCCTAAAAATATGTATTTTTGAATAATTTTACTTACTTACATACTTTTCAAACCCGCTTATCCGTTAGGGGGCAGCAGCCCTATGGAGGATCTCCAGGAGATCTATCACGTGGAGATCTATCACGTGGCCATACCAGCGGACTGAGATCTCTCACTGCGGAGAATTAGCGGCTCAACACCTAAAGATTCCCTTATTGTGCTGCTGTACACTCCATCTAATAGGGTAACACCTGCCACACCTCTCAGAAATCTCATTTCGGCCGCTTGTACCCGCTATCGCACTCTTTCGTTCATTACCCAAGCCTCATGACCATAGGTGAGAATGGGGACAAAGATAGATTTTAAGACTGAGAGCTTGGCTTTGTTACCCAGCTCGCGTTTCGTTACCACGGATCGCCACAGTTCACGTCTGACACAGCTTGCTGCACCGATCCGAGCATCCAATTCTTTCTCCTGCCGTCCATCACTCGTGAATGCAATCCCGAGATACTTGAATTTCTCCACCTGTCTCAAAGAGGCTCCCCTAACATAGAGCAGGCGCACTAAGCAGGCTGTCCTGAAAGGACCAGAACCTCGGTTTTAGCCACACTGATCTTCATCCCAGCTTCTTCATATTTGGCTGCAAACCGGTCTAGTGCATGCTGAAGGTTCGTGCGAGAAGACCCAAGGAGGACAAGGTCGTCAGCAAAGAGCAACCTCTCCACCAGGCAGTCGCCCACACAAACACGCTCATCGCCTCGGCTGCCCCTGTCTATCCAGTTCATAAAGGTAATGAACAAGAGTGGCGACAGTACGCACCCTTGGCGAAGTCCAACACCCACGGTGAACGGTCTTGACTTAATGCCATTTATCCGGACACACATCTCAGAGCTTTCGTACAGAGACATGATAACAACCAGTAATTGCCCATTCACTCCATATTCTTGCAACACTTGCCAGAGCTTCTCCCGAGGAACTCTGTCATATGCTTTTTCGAGGTCCACAAAGCAAGCGTAGACCTCTTTTGCATACTCCCAGAATCTCTCAAAGATTTGCCTTAGAGCAAAGATGTGATCCGTCGTGCTTCGGCCTTAATATTTTATATTGCAAAATGTTACATTAAAGTCACATAACTTGGCTTTGTTGAAGCACTGTAATTGAGAGAAACGCGGACTAAAATTGATGTTGCTGCCACCTGTTGGGAGAAGTTTTCATTAGCCCGAGAGAACTACAGAAATCTTGAGAGTTGAACGACTCCCTACTATCAAAAGACGATGGTTTTGCATCACTTTCACTCACATTCGGCCATGAAGGTTCTGAGCGGTGGAGCTTCCCAATTTGCTCCACCTGTTGCACCTGGTTTCGGAGTCTATCTTTAATATACGTCATTGGTTGAAACAAACTTTGAAAGCTGTTTTTGTACCACAATTTTTTATCTTTACTGTTGTTGCCCCCCCCCCCCCCCACCCAAACAAACAAATTGGCAAAACAACGAGGCCAACGAGAGACAGGCCAAGGCACTCAAAATTCATATTATCATCATCGCGGCCCGAGCAAAAATCCATCCTTCATTGTCTCCATCTTGGATTTTAACAATCAGTGTTTTTTCGTTTTGTTAGAACAATGAAGGATGGATTGTTGCTCGGATCCCGATGGTCAGGTGAGTTTGAGTGCCCAGGCCTGTCTCTCGTTGGCCTCGGTTCTCCACGAAAACAGAACTCCATAGAGATACGCGCTAAATGAATTTATAGGGCAAATGACACGTAAAATTTCGCTATCGAGATAATAAATAATCAGAAAGTAAAAGTATATAACATAAAAAAACAAGTTTTTATGGAAAAAAAGTTACAAATTTTTTAAGAAAGAGACAACAAATAACCTCCATTCAAAACCGTTAGCTGCGCGTGACGTCATCTTAGCCAAACGAAGGGCAACGAGATTTATAGACTCTATAAATCTCGTCGATCCTGTGAAACCAACACCTCCTAAAAAAAAGCCTGTGCAATGAAAATTCATACATTGTTACATGATCATAATTTAGGGGTTATTATTGGTAGAAATACGATTAACAATGCCTTTTTATGACGATGTAACAGTGTATGAATTTTCAATGTACAGACTATCTTTAAAGAAGGTATTAGTGCAATATCACCTACCTGATCATGGAAACTTCATACATTATTACATCATTATACGAATCATGTTTAATCGCATTTCTGCCAATAATAAGCCCTAAATATGACCCCTTATAATGATGTAACAATGTATAACGTTTCCGTGCTTAGGCGGTGTTGGCCTGCACCCTGTGATTTGCGCCACGGCGTGTAAATCTCGTCGGTCTCGGTTTACAATGAAAGTTAATAGACCTATCTTGGTCAGTGACTTTTCAGTGCCGGAGCCTGTCTTTCTCGTTAGCCTCGCAAAGCACCCGAGGCCAGCGAGAGACAGGCCAGGGCACGCAAAAATCGCATGATCATCAGGGTCCGGGTAACAATCCATCCTTCATTGTTTTCAACAACGAAAAAATACTTATTGTTAAAATCCAAGATGGAGACAATGAAGGATGAATTGTTGGCCGGACCCCGATGATCATGTGGCTTTGAGTGCTCTGGCCTGTCTCTCGTTGGCCTCGCAAAGCACTTGCGGGAGTTTTTGACAAAATTAAAAATGAATTCATATTACGAAGTTGCCTTTAAATTATGATTTCTTTATTAAAATATAAAGTAAAAAAAAAAGAATAAAATTGTTATTTAGTATCAGTAAATTCTTTAAAAATGTATGAAATTAACTTCCGATTTGGTGTCATTTGTCCTTTGAATTAAATTTTTGTGCGTGTGAAAAAATATGAAAATGGAAAAAAATCCCCCTAGCGCCTTTTACAAGGCCAAAAAAGGTGGGTTCAGTATTTCGATTACGGCGGCCGAGTCTATAAAGGGACAGACAGACAGAAATTAGATTTTAGTAATAGTGGATAACACCGAGATAAAAAAATTATTAGTCTGCTTATTTATCCACACACACATTTAATGAAATCATCCTTTATGGACAAAAACTCATATGGCATTACATTCTCAGCAACTCTCGTAATGGATTAGAATTTCTATAATATATTCATTTTCTTTTAAAAGTAAACTCTATGAATATGAATGCATTTCAGTTTCAGTATTACCTGCTTTTCAGTATTACTTTCTTAATCGTAAGAAGCAACCTTGCTTTTCCCAAGAAGAATATAAAGCTTGCCTTGATACGTGCAAAGAAGAGAAGCTTTTTAAGTTTTACAGAAAAAACATATTACTGTTTAATTGCAGGTAATTTTAGAAATAGTTAATAAAAATTTTCTTTCAATAAAATTCTTAAAATTCTCACGAATATTTCAGATTGCCTTTCATGACCTCATCAAGATTCAAAACTTGGCGTTTTTGTTTAACATCAAGAACGACGTACAGGCGCGTGATGATACACGAAGGCTATTATAGTAAAAAACTTAGTGAAGAATGCAAAGTTTGTAAAAGTAGATGTGAAATTGAAACTTTCTCAGCATATCCTTTTAAGAGAAGGCCTTCGCAAAACACCCAATTAACACTCAAGTTCGCAGAACAAGACACTGTGTATCATGTAGAACATTTCATATACGATACTATATCCTTACTCTGCGATTTCGGAGGAAACTTTGGATTTTATTTTGGGTGGTCTTTACTTTCAATTTTTGAAATAATGCATCGCCTTTATGCAAGCCTGCAATGTAGAACAAAGCAAATTAATAATTCGCTGAAAATAAAAATTTTAAAAATTTATCAAAAGACTATGTACGAGCAATCAATACATAAAAATAAGTTAAATAAGAAAGGATGGAACTTTAATTTTATCCAATCTTTAAAAAAGATTTCACTCTTCACCTACCTTTGCTATTGCCTATCATTCTTTGCTCTTGTCAACAGGGCAATCATATATAAACAGCAGCACACCATATTTGAAATAAGTATCGCATCACGAACGTATATTGATATTCCAGAAATATCATTTTGTGAAAACTCCGCTGACGTAAGGAAGAATTTAGCACTTTTCGCTCAGAATAACAACGTATCAAATCCTGCAGACCTAAGCTTAATCGAAGTGTGGAATATGATCAACGAATCATTTGATGGAAGAAGGCTCTGGAACATTTCAATTGTTGAATATCCATACAACATGAGGGTCCAAAAGGCAAGTTGAATTTTTGTGACTGTCCCATTGGATTTATTATACATGTTACTAACAGTATCTACCAAAAAGTACATTGACATTAACGTCATAGTCATACAGTGCACGACAAAACTTTGTGGAATCTCTTGTTTTGTCTGTAACAAAATAACTAATTGTTCAATTTTAACATTTTTTTTATTATTTGCATTATCTAAATACATAAAACAAAGTCGGATTATTTACACCATTTATAACTCAAGAACGGCTGGTCCGATTTTAATGTTCTCTGATTTGTTGGATTCGTCTCCGCACCGAATAGCAGAAAAACTTTTAAAATATCGGAAAAATTCACGGAAAAGAGGGGGAAAGGGGGTTGAAAGTTTATTAACACATTAACTGGTGTTGCACTACAAACGTAATATATTAACTTCTCTTAGGGAGAGAGGTAACGAATTGTAGAGTAAATGGAAATAATGGAGAGTTAGCAGACTATTGAGAAACAATGGAAAGGCGACAGAGAAAGCAGCCCCTTCAGTCAGAGCTATATCGATTTTTCCAGCTCACTGCTTCAACTAAACAAGTGGTGAGTGACGCTGTGGCCGTCGATGCAAATGTGTCAACAGAAGAAACTGCGACTGCCAGATCACACCAAGTGACGAATGCACCAGTTTTGCTTCAAGACCTCGAGAGCAGAGTGTGAATTGCAACAGTTTACCAGTTAGAAAAATTGATGGAAAAATTCCGCGACCTGGATTCGGACCAGGAACCTCGACTGCCATGGTTGACGCCTCTATCAATTGTGCTATCACAGACACTTGAACAGCCATGCTATCACTAGATGTCTTAAAGACAACCAAGTTTCCGGTTCACAGATCGTGAATTTCTGCTATCCAAACCATTAGAAAGTTTGATGAACACACAATAAGAAATAAAGAAATTAAATGGAGCAAACTCCAAACATCAAGTAAAGACTACTTGGTTGTCATTCAGACACTTAGTGACAGCACAACTGTTCAGGTGTCTGCGATAGCCCAATTAGTAGAGGCGTCGACTATGACAGTCGAGGTTCCAGGTTCGAATCTAAGTCGCAGAATTTTTCCATCCATTTTTCTAATTAATATCATTAACCTGATGCTTGGAGTTTGCTCCAGGTTAATTTCTTTATTTCCTAACAGTTTATCAATTGTTGGAATTGCAGAGTACACAGACACAAACGATCATGTACATCCATCGCCACCCAAGAAGAGAATTTAGGAATTATTGAATTTTTAGATAAACAAATGAATTTTTAAAGGTCAGGTCACACAAAATAGAAGAACTACAGCCACAGCCAGGGCTAAAAAAACATCAGATCAAACTATTGTTTCATTTTCATTCTATTTCCTCCCACTTTCGTAGCCATCCACATTATTGCACACATTGTTTCTCCGGCTCTATGGTAAACTTTACCAAGTAAACTCGCTCAGCTACACACAACATTACAACACGAACCGGGGAGAACTGTTAGAGGGCTATCCATTGGGAAAATTCTAAAAGATTTTTTCGGTTTTTCTATATGAATTTTGACTATTTTAATTCTAAGCTTTTTAACGTGTTAATTTTTACTGTGTTGCAAACTTTCATCAAAAAAGAGCCCGAGCAACGCCGGGTATATCAGCTAGTTATTTGATGTATATTTTGCTTATACAGGGTGAATACAAAAGTCT
>JAHWFO010083522.1:18189-86387 GCA_023313115.1 Rhysida immarginata
GCCCCCCCCCCCCCAGAACTTTTTATGGTTGTTTATTATTTTTTTTCCTATCGCAACAATGGATAGGATGGTTATGCTGAAGACGGAGGGCCTTTTTCTGCCGCCAACTTTATGAAGGCGTACACCAAATCCGATGTACCACTAGTTTCAGCATCTGAGGACCCTTCAATCTTGGTTCTGCAGGGACTCTACTGAGTTGAGAATGCTCCACAAATCAAGTGCGATTGCGGATCGCATCGTTGATGGGGAGTGTCTGAAAGTTGGCAATACCACCGTCAGCTTTTATCATGCAGACCCTGGCCATCTCACAGTCCGCTTCAGGAGAATTTCGCCGCTATTGTCCACAGCTTATGTCAGGAATTTCATGTCGGAGTTTGGGGACATGATCGGTACACGCCATCCTGAGTATGCTGATACTCCCCGACTTCAGACTGGTGAAGTATTATCTGACATGAGACTAGACAAGGACATTCCGGATTCCCTTATTTTACATGGAGAATGTATCTTCGTGTACTATAAGGGAATGAGGCAGTGCTGTTGGTACTGCAAGAAATCTTCTCATGTCAAGAGAGATTGTCCTCTCCTGAAGGAGTGTGTGAAATGTTCACGCATGGTGAGCAAATACCATCGTTGCCTGGAGAAGACTGACAGCAGTCTAACAGCAGTAACGTCATCGCCTCTGCCGTCGTCGAGGATGACATCACCCAATGAAGATGCAAAGCCACGTCGATCGGTCCCACCCGTGCCTTCTCGTAATAATTGAGCACTAGTGATGAGCAGGGAATTTTACCGCCACCACCACGGCCTCCGCCTCCAGAGGTTTCTGCGGATCTTTCCCTGCAACAGCCATCAAACGATATCGTGATGGGTGAGGAATTTCCAGCTCTTCCTCCACCGTATCAGCCAGCGTTGCAGTCAGTGGGATTCCCTGTCCATCTTCAATGATTCCAGTTTCATTTTCGGCTCTAAAGGCGAAATCATCTGCATCATTGCATCCGGAAGGACTTAAGGAGGGCAAGTCCTCTCGTAAGAAGAAACCCATCGTAGCGGAAGGGACAAGAAGGCATTGTTATCATCCAAAGCAGTGCAAGTAGTCATCGTGGATCCTCTCATCGGATGCGCTCACCGATTTGGCGGACTGCTGAGCCTCATTCTTCATCCAAGAAGGTTCAGCCTCCATCGAATTCAGGTCATCCTCCTCCACCTAAATCCTCAGAATATCCTGCACTGAACATACGTTCCTTGGGTTCCTCTTTAAAGCAATCAGTATTGTTAACTTTCAATACTCAACAGTATTATAATCTACCTGGCCTTTGCAGTCAATTCCCTAGTGCTCAATTTTTTATTAATTTTTCTTCACCTATTGGACAAGGGGTTGCTACCATCCTCTTTAATCCTTTCATTCAGGTGTCGAACTGCACATATGACTGCATGTGCAGAATAATTTCATCAGACATTCAATCGTCTAGTGTGAATTTCCGATAGTTCAACGTATAAGCGCCGTGTAATACAGCACAGAAACAGATAATCTTCAATGACATTGACTGTTACTTGTGCTCGCCTTTACCTGTGGTGAGTGCTGGTGAATTTAACTGCCATCCAGAAGATGATAACATTTTTTCGTCTGGACATGTGCATCGTTTATGCCAGCAAAATGCATTATTCAATTTTTGGATACACTGTCTACAAAGTAACAATCCTGGATTCACTTACCATCAAGGACGCATTTCTTCTGTCGTCTTGCTTAGACTTATTGTGTCATCTCGTTCAGACTTGTTGTGTCATCTTGCTTAGACTTTGTGTCATCTCGCTCAGACTTGTTGTGTCATCTTGCTTAGACTTTGTGTCATCTCGCTCAGACTTGTTGTGTCATCTTGCTTAGACTTTGTGTCATCTCGCTTAGACTTATTTCTGACTGATAATGAATTTGCTGGCTCACCCGGATACATGGAGGTTATTCCTTGCTCCTTCTTTGACCATAGTGCCATCATGTGGTCATGAAAGCCTCCATTTCCAGCTTTTGCCACAGGTAATGCTTCCAATAAGAACTGGTTTATGAATATTTCTCCGCTTGACAACGAGGAATACTGGGGAATGTTTGTTTCAGTTTGTGGAAAAACATCTCCACAATGTGTCTCCTACTCTTGCTTCGTGGCTTATGTTCAAAGAAAAAATCAAACGATTTTTTATGAAGATTGGGATAGATGCTGCGCGATGTCATCGTCATCTCCTTATGCTCCAAGAAATTCTGCGGCTCCTCCGAAATTCCACCCCTAAGGAGGAGTTTGCTGCCGATATTCGTCATTGTGAAGAGCGAGATCAACGCTCTAATGATGCAAAAAGCATCTGGCGTGGCTCTCATAAATGTCATCAGCTGCATTCGCCGAGGAGAATATCGGCTAATTCTAAAAGTTGTCACCATTTAGTGATGGACGGTGGAGAAGTTGATGCTCATTCTGATATCGAATCAGCTTTCCTCAACTTCAGTGATGATTCTCAACTTTTCATCATTTTTCAATCACCCAATCTTCCCATCCGATGCCACGAAGAATTGGATAGAAGCACTGAGACCTTTTTCTAAGGATTCCGATGCCTTCATTTCACGTCCTTTCACCGAAGACGAAGTCCAGAAGTTTCTTTCAGTGGACGGAACATGCATATGAAGAAGCACTGAGATGAAAAAACCATAGCACTCCTGCAGCTACAGTAGTCGTAACTGATAAGATTGCACTACTCAGCGCTACAGCATTCATTCGACATGACACGTCCTTCTGATGCACTGATATTAACACACTTGATGAAGCAGCATCACTAAACACACATGACGAATTCAAACTGTGACGTGTAATTTCAATAATAAGCTCCTTCAAACTTGTTCACTTGCTTTATTTCACATCACATATTAAGGATGTGCTAGTGCACGGCCGTCTATATCTATCAGGCCTGACAACTGAGGATTGATGACGTCATGCTAGAGGTCCGTTACCTTGGGAACCCCCTTCTCAACGGAAGTAATATAACATTGAAATAATTTAATTGATGACAAATTATGTTTAATCAAATTAAACGAATACTCCAGTAATATGAAAAAAATTATCGCCTCCGTCAAAATGACAGACAGACGACCTCATGCATGACTTCAGTTGTCAGGCCTGTAGATATAGTACGGCTGTGGCTAGTGAAGGAATCTGGTAAGATCCCTGAGAATCGAGTAACCGGTTCCTTTCTTACCCATGGCACCATCTGTTATCAGTTCATTGAAGTATTTGTTCCTATATAAGAACTTATAATTTTTATACAATTCTTATGCATATTCAATTAAATATATTACTAAACGTCCATGATTTTATGGAAAATGTTAATTATTTCGGCACATTGAAATAACAAAACTTCGTATGGCATAATTGATCATGCGGTCTCACAGACAGAAGGAAATACGTTCAATGTTAGTTATGCAAAGAATGAGGAATCTAGTAAAAAAATAACAGGATTTTTGAAATGTACTCTGAAATGGATAGTTATTTCAGTTTCCACATTTAAAAATTGTTTCTCAATATTTTATCGGTCATTTCGAATAACGTTTGTAGGCCTAGTACTTTTTAGCTTTTTCTTAAATAAACAAGTACATTTACATTTTAATGATTGAGGGTGTGGCAAGTTTTTGAAATTTTAGTCTTTCTTTGTTAAACGAATGCTAGAATCGCTATTTACACTCCAAACTTTCTGAGAATATTTATATATACACCATGAATAATTACAGATAATGTCACCGCATAAGTGAATATGACGTTCGCGGAACCGAGTCCTCGCATGCGATTCGACTCCAGTGCCGCGATTTGAAGAAATCGACTCTCCCGATTTCAGGAGTCATTCGCACACACCCCTACCATATATCAAATCGAGAATACATTCACTCCTCGAGGTTACGGCATACTCCTTACCACGCACCACCTATCTGTCACGTGTAAAAATGTGCGAGTGCGCAGCGGAATAATGACAGGTAAAGTGGGTTATGAAAACTAAAATAAACCAACGATTTATTCAGTATTTATGCACACATCTGAATAAAAAGTTGTGAATAATATCAATTATTGAATAAAGTATTACTTGGAATAAATAAAGTTATCAAGAATATATGACAGTAATAAAATTATTTAGTGTCTTTTAAAACTAAATGAAAAACCTTCAATTGTTTAGTAATCATTGCCGTCGCACTGCCAATGGCAAAACCCGGTGATGATGTAGTCTTTCTTGTCTACCCGGGACGGATGGAATCAAACATGTAAACTAAGTCCGAAACTACTTGAACTGGATCCGATAATTGGAAGGACACTTGTAAAAAGAATAGCACATAATTTGAACAACTAAAGTCTTGAAACTATCTATGAGCTAGTGCTTCAAGCTCTGAGAAATATTACAACAGTCCATGATCCCTATCTCCATCATAGAGAAATGCAGACGGCATTATTTGTAATTTACGTTTACAATTAAGTTCCAGTAAGCACCATCTTTATCGCAGACCCTAACCAAGCTCGCCCAACTTCTAGTTTCCGAACACTGCTGATAAGCTGGAAGCTAGATGCTTAGGAGTCATTTACGGGCAAGCAACCACGTATCAATGTGAAGCCCAAACTCTCTCAAAAATAAGATATAAGGCTGAATGGCCAGAGGCTATGCAGCTGACTAGTTGTCTCCATTCGATTGAGGGTAATATCAGTGAAAATGTTTTTGTGAAAAGTTATGAAGCTGCTAACTTTAATTTCCACCCTTGTTATATTATTGATACAAGGAAGGGCGCAGATATATGCATTAGCCTAGAACGGTTGTCAAATGTACCTACTTGCACTTCCTGGTCTTCAGATCTCTCTGCTCATCGACCTTCCTCCAAAGCGCACGTGGGCAGCACCACACTGGAAACGAAATTAGTTGCCTCGTCAACGGAGCTCTCCACCATGAACTAATCTGTTGGCGTATATTTCCCTTTTTCCTTCCATGCCTCCTCTATAGCGCATCATGGCTCGCTTATCAGCTCCTTCTTGCTTTTGGATAAAACTCCATCCAACCGTCAGAAGCTCTTTTTCCTTACATCTTTCGCTATCACGCCATTTTTCCTTCCCCCTTTCTGGAACTCTCCCTCTCTTCCATTTCCACTTACTTCTTCCTAAAACGTCACGACGCCTCAGCAAATACACGCTTTCATGACATGAGTTGTAAATGTAGCATGGCGGACGACATTTGCCATCGTCACGATGATTTCGAGTATCTGAATCACGTGGCACCAATGTCTTATCTCTTTGAAATAATTTTTCTGCGCTCATTAATTGCAATTGATGAATCAATTCCTGACTTTTGTACTGTATCTAAAAAAAAAGAAACTTTGCTTATCTGTAATTTGTGATTTGATAATGTTAATATCAATGTTATATACTGATTGGAAGAAAGTAATTGGACACTTTCGATTTTAGACGTTTTGTCGAATATCTAGAAAAATACTTGACGAATTATCCTGAAATTTCAGGGGTGTAAAAATGATGTTACACATCATATATTTTCCCGAAGACAAATACGGGACCAGCAAAGAAGTGAACCAAAAAAAATAATATTTGGAATCACCCTGTAAAAAATAATGCTTGAAATGCATTGTAGCTGTAGCATATGCTTAAGAGGCCTGTTTTTCTTTTCTGTGTTCATTTGTATGAAAATAGCACGTATATTCATGGAGATTTAAATGTTTCTTTAAAAAGGTCGAAATGTTTTCGTAAGTTTATTGTTCATAACACGCAGGATTTTCAACCCAATGCAATGCCATTTACAGGAAACTTGACAAACTACAGTACAGACAACATCCTGCAATCAGAATAGAAAAATAATAAAAATTTGATGAAATATGAGCATGTTTACTAAATAATGTTTAACTGCCCATGCGCATGTGTTACCAAGTTGTCTTTTGCATAATTTATTAGCCAAATGTATAGCCAAATACTCTTGTAAAAAGCTCAAGCAAATATCTTGAAAATTGAGAAAGATATCGTCGATAGAATGAGTTGAATTTCAGTTGCTCTCAAAAATAAACAAAACGATAAGGGGTTTTCTCCAAATTTTTATTTTTGGATCGGACACCAGTATCAACTTCTTCTCCTTACGCTGACATGAAAAAATATTGACAGAAGGTACACAGAATCTGGTAAAGAAAAAAATATTGAAAATATATACGTATAGTAGTTTGTTTTTTATTACAAAACGGTTCTTACTTTAAAAATGACCCTCGTATTTCTTCTCTTGTGATAGTATTTAGTGAACTGACATAAGACCAGGATAGAGCTTAAACATTTTAGATAAATTTTAATGTTAATTAGTCAATAGTATTATTTGATTGTGCCTTTACTATGCCTCTTCCAACTCAGGCTGAAGCTTCGTTTGTGGTGCGAGTTTTGGTAGGCTTCACCAGTACCATTTCAATGTTTTCTGGTGATGAAGCTAGCATCAGTATATCTGCATTTTAAAACGTTATTGATGAGGTAGGTTTGATAGCATCATGGTCTAACGAAATTAAATTAACCATCCTAAAAGCCAATTTGAAAGGCAATGCTGCAAAAAAGGCAGCTGTGTATGAACTATTTGATGTTCAAAATTATCTTTTGTCAAAATTAAATTTTAAAAGCAGAGTGCAGCTTAATTGAACAGGAGAGAAAAGGGATGGGAGACGTTTAATATTATTAATTTTCATTTAATGAAACAAGCTTAGATGAAGTTCTTAATTACATTTTCAAGATTATTTCTTATTTTGAGATAATATTCCTTGAATAGTAATTTCTGAACAAATAATAAATAATAAGTTATATAATGGATCAAACTGAAATCAGAACTTCAGATATACTATCGGTAAAATTTTTCTTAAGCTGGGGTTGCAATGTAGAATTCAGAGCTCGTCCTCAGCTTCCGTCCGTCGAGGATTTTCATCCGACACTGATATGCTCGACCAGGTCCGTCCGTAGGTGAAGTGGGTATAGAAATGTGAATTCATCCAGTCGCTGACTGAGGTAACCGTCGCAAACGAGCACGGCAACCTACAAAGGAGGGGGAACTACAGACAAAACAAAAAGTAAATATTAAAAGAATGCCTATATTTGCAACTTGGAAACCACTTAATGCACATATTAAAGTCAAGCAGAAATAAGTGTTACTACCAAATGGCGCAACGCTGCCCACCGAGCGCAGTAGGCCGAACAGGGCCTCGTCGACGCTACCGATCACTAAAGGTTCACTGCAGGTGCGACGCTGTTCCTCACTCTCCCACGAGAGTGAATTATGATTGCTAGGAGTAGAAGATTTTTCTTCGACCAAATTGGCTATGGTAGTGTCTGCAATTTTAGCTGTCTCACTGGCGTGTGATGTTTGAAGATCCCTCGGAAAATCTGCTGGATAATTTCCTATAGCAATGAAGGTCTGTGATGTTTCCGCTAACGACGTCGCTTCAATTTGACTCTCTTCTGCTACTGCAGAAAAATTATTATTATCACACAATAACGTCTTAAAGGCGTTTAATGCATTACAGTTTCAAATTCCTTTGCCCTGACGAATTTTCAAATGGAATCGTATTATCGTGTTTTGAGGAGCATTGAAAATCAAGTGTAGCTGCCCATATATTTAATGCTTCATAGCTTTAAAAGTTCGTGGCTCTACATTAATATTGTTTAGACTCTTGCTAATGTCCTGAGGCAATTAATTAAATTAAGCCTACGTGACTTACTTATATGACGGGGCTTTACTTATCTTTACGAAAGGAATTCGGCGTGAATGACCTCCCTTTGTTTGCGGCTCTCGATTCCCGTAGTGGAAGTCCCTCCTTTTGTCAAAGTCCTGGCGGGCGTTCCGACTTGGGCTCTCATCTGGCCGTTCGGCGAAAAATACGGCTCGTTCGCCACTCACTCGGTCGTGTCTCGCCTCTCTTGCCCGTCGTCACTTGCTTTCACATCCGGGTTCCATGGCGTTCAGCGTTCGAGCTTATGCCGCACTCCTAGCGTTTCTTACCAGTCCCGTTTATTCTCCATCCATTCCGCACATACTGGCACGTAGCTTTCATTCGCTTGTCGCCATTCCTCACCCAACCTTTCCTTTCAGCAACTTCTACCGTTCTGCCTTGAATCTTTTCCCCACTTTTTCTTCCTTTTTTATTTTTCTTCATTTCGACGAATCGTGGCTCGTGGCTTCCTGATCTCTTTAAGTCTCTCCTTTCTCTCTTCTTTCTCCAATGTCACCTCATTCGATCTTTTCATTGATCTCTCAAAATGAGGAGACATCTTTCTATGAAAGACAGATTATTACAAATTTTTGGAAAAGTAAAGCTTGATAATTATATAAGAGTATCAGTTGTAGTAATATAAAATTAATTAAAAACATATATTCCTTTTAATGGAAAATAGAAATAAAATAAAATGAAATAATAAAATCTTAATAAAAGTCATCCAATGTGGAGAAATACAATTGAGGCGGGAGTCTTATGGAGACTGATGTGGACAAATAACACATGAACAGGAACATAAACAGGGACAGATGATGCACATAACAGTAGGAGAAAATCTGGTGATGAAGGTTCCTGTGTTTCTACTCTACAAGACCTTCTCTTCACCTGTTTTTTGTCCACATCAATCTCCATAAGACTCCCACCTCATTTGTATTTCTCCACATTGGATGACTATTATTAACATTTTATTATTTCATTTTATTTTATTTCTATTTTCCATTAAAGGAGTATATATTTTTAATTAATTTTATAGAAAAGCTTGATCGTGACTTTTATAAATTATAAAAAGAGTTTCATGATATTGTACAAAAAAGAAAAGAGCCCATCACTGAATTCCCTAGCTGCCTCGAGCTATAAATGAATAGATTTATCTAATATAATCCTAGTTCGGATCAGATCGTAAAAAATGCTTCTAGTCCGATTTTCTAATAGCTTGGCTCATATGAAACTGTTGCTTGTTGCTATGCCTAAACTTGCAAAGAAGCTGTTCAATGTGCTCTGAGATCAGAAGACATGGAGAAAAGCACAATTTTGGAATCATTGGTATCACAATTGGAAACCTCACCTAAATCTTATGAAGAAATTAAGAGTAGTGACCCATATAAAAAATTTGATAATCGCATTCTCAAAATCGAAAAATATTACTCAACTGTGTGAAATCTTTGTAACCTATTCATTAATAATGTTAATGAGTCTGTAGTTTAACCTTCTATAAAATGTTTTTCCTGTAATAATGAGGGCCATTTTGCTAAAGATTGTTTTACTAGGAAGAATGCATTTTCGGAGACCAGACTGCTAAATAGTCAGATATTTATAAAATGTGGTATTGATAACCTTTATAAAATCAACTTTTGAATTAACAGACAAAAATTTGTTATTCTTGTTATAAAGGGTCGCAGACATCATTTTTACTTGAAAATATGATTAAGCAAATTCCAAATATCAAAATTCTGGGCAAAAATGTGTTCAGGGGTAGGAGGAGAATGTAGAAATATCTCTAAAATTGCTAGGGGTGATTTATTTATCCAAGAGAGCTTAGAGAAAAGAACATTCTGATTCATAATCTCATGGTATGATGGAATTTTGTTCAGTTTATAGTCATAGTTTATGTTTTCTAGGGAGGGGGGCAATTAATTTAAGCTAGTCCCCTGCATATTACGGTTTATTAACTAGTAAACAAGAAATTAAGCCTCCCGAGGAAGGTATAGGAAAGTAGCGGAAGCCCTGATTCATCTATTTTTCTTTATTCCTTAGTCTGCACTTTTTAACCACCCCCCCATTTTTTTAAAATCAAAAATTGATTTTCTCGATCCTAGCATTTAGAAAATATAATAGAACCCTATCTTCTTTCTTTTCTCATCATTTTCGATCGAATGATATATCACACCCTATATGTTGCCATAAATTTCTTAAGACCAAGTGATTACCACCCCCACAACTCCGACCCTATTGGGACGATTTTCCGAATGTTGATCTTTTTTAGAGGAATCTCCATTCCAAATTTCATTCCTTTATATGCAAAAATACGCGTAGGCCTTTTGGTCCCCTCTAATTTCCGCCCCTGAAACTCCGACCCCAATGGGCCAATCAAAACCAAATTAAATAGTGAAGGTGCACATGCCCATAGCAAGCTACATTCTGAATTTCAATCCTCTACCTCAAAAAATGCGGAAATTATGAAGGGGACGGACGGACAGACAGACGGACATTGTGAAAACAATAAGTAGCTTCATTCTTCCGCTACTTAATAATCTAGAGTATGTTCACCACATCATAGTCGAGAATATCTCGGTGCATTACATTGTTCAAATTGCCTTCGTTGATGTTGGAGCCGATGAGTTGTTGTCAATTATTCCACCACATATTGACAATCCAAGGACGACGATGTTCAACTTGACGAAGCCCGTATGGATGTTTAAAACACCAATAATCTTCTTCTTCTATATATATAAAGAAGGATGTTTGTGGGTTTGTATGTATATTATACAAATCTACAGTTTTATTCCGATCTTGATAAAATTTCGCATACATGACCTTCAAAGCATGAGGAAGGTCACTGTCTACCTCAGATTTCGGAAAAATAATAAATATCGATAAAAAATCGATATTCATGGTTATGGCAAGGCATATTAATGAGAAATATCTCATGACCAACAATGCAAGGCAAAGTTTGTACAACAATAGGTATCAACAATGGTATCAGCACGCAATTCACAAACACACTGCATGAACCAACAATATATATCTCATGACCAACAATGCAAGGCAAAGTTTGTGCAACAATAGGCCCATTGTGTTCGCATCAACAACGGTATCAACGCGCAATTCACCAATAACAATGAGCACAGAATGATGATGTAATGTTAAAGCAATCTTTCCAAGAATTATAACAATGAACATAAAATGATGATGTAATATGGATAAGTTTCAATTTGTAACAATGCATAGAATTCCTGTTATTCAGGCTTTTCTTATAAAAGAGAGTTCTTAGTACTTAACAATTTCTTGAAAATCTTTAAAAATGTTCAGTAACTGGAGATAATGGAGTGTTAGCAGACTATTGAGAAAGAGTGGAAAGACGACAGAGGAAGCACTCCTTTAGCTCCGTGATGTATTGAGCAAATGGGAAGCAAGTAAATAGAAGAATCGGGGACCGCTAGACTGCACAAAGTGATGAATGGCCAAGTTTTGCTTCAACACATCGAGAGAAGAGTGGAAATTGCAACAACACTAAGTATACATCTGAGGTAAGATTACGTGAGTAAGAAATTATTTAGACTACCAGTGGCATCCTTGGAGAGGTCCAGCACCATTGTGAGCCTTTAAAAAGATTTTTTCGAAATTTTCATTAAGAATTTTTACTGTATTAATTCTAAGCATTTTCATGTGTTTATTTTTAAGATATTGCAAAATTTAATTTAATTTTTTGAGACTGTTCTGTTTACATCCAAGTGTAATTATCCCGGGCAACGCCGGGTACCTTTGCTAGTTATAAATAACAGGTGTCGGAATAGCAAAATGGTAGCATTGCTTTAATGGAAGCTATGCACTTCTTCTTCAGAGTGGCGGAAGGAACGACTACATTAAATATTGTGTTAAATATAGTCATTCCTTGCGCAAGCCTGAAGAAGTGTATTTTGAAAGGCCTGGGGTCCATTAAAGCAAAGCCACCATTTTGCTATTCCGAGACCTCTTATTTATAATTTCATTACAGCAAAATTGACCAAACATACAACTCAAATAATGCAAGTTATCTCGATTAATCACTCTATGTTTAGTGAAAGATGATTCATCAGAGAACAATACATAATGAAAGAAATTCGAGTTTTCTTCTATTTGTTCAGGTGACCACTGACAAAATGTTACCCGATTTTGGAAATCAGCGCATGCAAAGACACATGATAAGGTTATTTATGAAACTTTATAATTCTCGAAACACTGTTTTAGGACAATCCGGAATCGCGATTTATTTTTTAGTGTACAATTTTATTAATTTCACCAGTGACTGTTGCTTGACGAGTCCTATCTTCCTTAGGTTGAACACTTCCTTCGGCAGTAAACTGATTGCTGGTACGGTGAAACGAAGTGCGTGGCCCCGCCCTGTCTGGAAAACGCTGAACAGCATTATCAAGGTTCCTATAAGATTCTCCATAAATAAGAATCATTTCAATTTTCTCTTGTAAACTTGATTACTTCGTTTTTAACAGTATAATCAATTGATGTTTTCATTTTCGAAACAATTTTCGAAAAGAGCGTTTTATATCCTTAAATCTGTAACTTTATTTTGTGTTTTGTAACTAAAAAAAAAAAAAAAAAAAATTAATAGGAAGTAACTTCAATATCGATTACAAAATTCTACCCAAACAAACAGACGGACAAAGCAAGTAATATAAAGTGTGTTAATAAATGTTAAATGTAAACATAATAAAAAACAAAAACATAAAGAAATGGCATTTTCTTACAAATACAAAAATTAAAAGAACTTAAATGTCGACTTGAAAAAGCATTATATCCACGTCGTTATTCCTGGGATACGCTACAGGTAGTTTGTTACTAGTAAAAATTTTCCATATTTCGAAATTCGTAAAATAAATTAATTTTTTGAACAGAATTTTCAAGTGTTTACAATAAAAATAAATGGACAAGTGCGAGTCGAACTCGCGTGGAGAGGGTTCCGTACGATGAATATGTTATTTGTCATGTTTTTTTTTAAATCTGATCCAAACTTGTTTGTGGTAACTTAATAAAAGTAAGTATTTTACGGGATTGTAGAGGGAAATTGCTGAATATATTGTCTATTGCTGAATTCTGTCTTGTTGTATATTCTTGAATACGTAGATTAAGACCGAGTGATAGAAGGTATTCTGATATTTCGTTTTTGATTTTTCCTTAAAATTAATATTGAAGCCTCCTGCTATAATAATAATTTTGTCGTGTGCACTGATAGCATTCTTAATGCATTCGACGGCAATTTTTGGAAGGCATTTTGGTGATTTATATACGGTTAAGAATTCAACACCAAATGCTTTGAATTGGAGGCATTCACAATGCACACCCTATCGATTATCTATAAATAAAACCTGAAGAAAATTAGAATTCGGGTCAATAGGTAGAGCTCTATCGCCTAATTCGTGTATTATCATCTCATAAACACTTCGGTTTTCATACCCATGAACTACTCTAAAGAAGGAATTAAACTCCTCCACGACATTTTTCTCAACATACCTACCACTATCCAATACAGTAATTGAACACAAGACATAAACCTTACTACGACAGAAAAGACGAAAATGATGCCTATATTTCGCGCGGAAAAATAAAATCTTTAGATGGATTTCTTTTTCCTGCAGTGCCACTATCGCCATCTAGTGACATTTTTGTTTTTGTAGAAAAATATTACGATATTAACTTTATATAAAAAACTAATGTTAAAAACCCGTCGTGTGACAGATGCCAGAGTAGGCGAATCTGAAAATTCGATTTTAATTAAGATGTATCGTCTGTGACAGGATTAGTAATTGACTCGACTGCCAATAATAAAAAAAAATTGCTGTCACTATGAAAGCGATATTGTCAAAATACGAGATGAAGATGAAGAATATGTTCTTACTTATTTTTCAAAACTGCTTATCGTTTAGGGTCGCGGGGACAGGAGCCCTATGGAGGATCTCCAGCGCTCGTGATCTTCCGCTATCAGGCGCGTGTTTCCAAGCGACACGAACTCAGATTTTCCATGTTTTCTAGCCACCTAGTTCTAGGCCGGCCCCTTGGTATATTACATAACCACCAGCATGGAAAAAAACAACAGGTGTTTGTAGCACCACGTGGCCATACCAAAGCAACAGAGAACTCTCAGTGCGGTGAAGTATCGGCTCAAAGCTTAAACAATTATTGTGCTGCTGTGCAGTCTATATAGTAAGGTAACGGCATACCTAAGTTTACACCTACCAGTCGTCTCAGGATTATGTCTGCCGCTACTACACGCAATCGCACTATTTTATCTTATTACCTGAGATGAAAATGGGGAGAAGATAGATTTGAAAACAGAGAGTTTGGCTTTCTTCCCTAGTTCGTGTTGTTATTACGGATCGCCACAATTCGCGTCTGACAAAGCTTGCGTACCGATCCGAGCATCTGATAAATAATGTTACTATGATACTTCTTATGATCTTATTCAAAAGCCCGTCGTACGACAGTGGCCACAACAGAGCAAACGGTAAATTCAATTTTATATTTGAATAATCATCTGTGACAGGACTGACAAAAGTAAAAAAGTCACTATGAAAGCGAGACTTTCGCAATGTTACAAATTCATTACTGTCAATTTCACAGTGATTAACCTAACACAGAAGAATATCTACAACTGTTAAATGTAAACTTCGGTCTTCAGTGAAATTGGCATGTTGGGCTCGTTTTTTTTCCTGCTTTTTTTGGCGTTTTTATCTCTTATTTCTATAATTTTCTCGCGCGGACCGTTTTGGAGATATATTGCACGATTACTATATATTAAAATAAGAAAATTAATTATATACATTAATATATAAGACAGGAGGAATAATTAAATAAAAAAACAATAGCGTAAAAATAGATAAAAAAAATTACACTACTGATTTTTTATATACATTAATGCCGAAGATTATTATTTATTTTATTATATTTTGGTCCTTCGACCAAACTGATTAATCGTAATTTTGGCTCTCTTCCCGAAGAGATAGGCACATATGCTTGTTAAAACTTTTACTTATTTTTGATACTCTATCAGAATGTGAAGGCAAAATCAAAAAAAATGGAAAAAAGTGACGACGGAACGACCGACTTTGCGAATACAGTAACGATTTTTTAATTAATTATGGTGCCCGGCAGGAAAGAAAAAAAAAACCAGGCGTAATTGTATATGAATAAAACTCGTTCAACCAATCAGAAACGGACTGGAAACGATTTATTACTTATACCTGGCATCAGTAGTAAGTAATGCCTTGATTGCTGTCCGTTTCTGATTGGTTGAACGAGTTTTATTCATTTACACATGCGCCAGTTTCCTTTTTCTTTCGTGCCGGGCTCCATAACATCGTACTGGCAATACGGTACCACACATTCGGAACTGGTTTTTATTAAAATTTAATAATTTAAAATAGCTAAAATTACTTATTTATTTATTTATATTTAAGAAATTGACAGGATGAAATAAGTTGAACCCACAGGTGCCTGTATGGTCCAAAAGACCGAGGGTAGGCAACTGGAGGTCAACAAGCATTAATTAAAAGCAAAACAAACTAACATACGACACAATTACAAAAAACATACATACCGAAGGTTAACAATTAATAAAGGTATAAATAAAGGTATAAATCGCCAGGCGCGGTTCAAAATCAAAAACCCGGAGATCCAAGAACCAGTGAATCGAGTATTAGATTATTTATGGCTTATAAAAAATGAATAAACTTTAAAGTATCATATAATCGAAAATCGGGTGCAAGATTACGGGCGAAGCACTGAAGATTCTTATTGAAAACTATATGTGCCCACGGCTCCGCTCACGTAGAACTCGAAATATGCTTCGGGGGGGGGGGGGGGACTGACATAAGAAGTTTCATGTGTTATCCCTTGATGAAAGAGATAATTTAATAAACAGAAAGAGAAAACATTATAAATTTAAAAGTAAACAGCGTTATTGGTAATTTTACGTGGCATCATTTTTACGTTCAAACATTTGCTGGCATCATTGACGCGAGAAAGAGCTACGTACAATTGACCGTTTGAGAAGCATCTGGGAATGATTTGATCTCTTTCTAAAAGGCATATTTAGAAGGCCTATCTTCTATCTGGCGATATCTGTTGGCAAGTTTAACTACCGATCCACTGAGCTATTGTTTTCTTCCAGTGGGATTAAAACATTTTCACGCAGAAAAAAGTACCCTACATGTTGACTCAGACTATAAGCTATTACCATTCTAACCTTCATCAAAATCCGTCCAGTAGTTTTTGCGTTTAGTTCCCTAACCTAACGTACCCTAAATTCGAGTAGTTCATTTGCGATTTTTTCTTTTCAATACTTTAACAGTTTAAAGATACGTTAAGATAAGCTAAAATGCTGTAAAATTTTAATAATATAATACGTAATGTTATTTTCAAAACAAATAATATTAAAGCATAATATAATCTCAATTAAAAAAAATAACACTGGGATAAAAAGTATCATGTATTATCCCTTGATGAAAGAGATAATTTAATAAATGAAGAAAGAGAAAATATAATAAACAATCTTTATTGTGTACAAAAAGCCTCTCTGTAAACAATGTTTTCGGTAATATTACCTGGAGCGTGTACAAACAAATTTTTCGCATCACTGACCCGAGAAAGAGCTAGGTACAATTGTCCGTGTGAGAAGCACCTGGCAGTGAGGTCTATGCCCGCGGTTCCCAACGTCTGACCCTGCGCCTAATCTGAATGGGAAGTTATTTGGTATAAGAGGAATCCGGGGAATAAAAACTTGGTCACCCGCACTGCATCCCGTCAGCACTTCAGCCTCTATCACGTTTCTTTGCAGAGCAAGTACTCTCAGGCGGGTGCCGTTACATAACTTGGGTGGGCTCAAGTTCCTCAAAAGCATTATAGGCACAACCACTTTAAAAATTATTTTATGAGATGGAAGCCTAGGTACACACAAAGAATTAAAAAATTCGATTGGGTAGCTTGTGGCCTCATCTTGCTCCATTACTCCAATATAATGTCATTGATTGTTGCAGCTTCAGAATAGCTCGTTCACATAGCCAAGATTTTTCACGTATTGTTGCTAAATTTTGCTGTATATCGCCGTAAACTGATGAAATAAGTTCTGCTGAAGAAGAAACTGTTTGGCACAAATTTTGTGGAAACTTATTTTTCCGTCTTCATTTGGGCACGTGCCTTCACCAATTTTTAGTAACAATTCGGAGAACTCTTGTGCCTTTGGATTTCCGCCTCTTTGCGCCCGCATGTTAGCTGTCAAGTGCAAACGTGTGATCCTAGTCCAGAGAGTGGAGCTCTTTAGGCAAGCGTTTATCAGATCAGCTCTACTAGTGCCTCGTGTAATTACTGGCAGCGTCTGTCTAAAGTCTCCACAAAACAGCACTGTGACGCCTCCCATCGGCCTGTCATTTTGCCTGATATCTTGCAATGTCCTGTTCACAGCTTCCACTGCCTTGCGGTGTGCCATCGTGCATCCCACACAATCAGGTAACAGTCACGCAAAACTCTCGCTTTATCACTGTTACGCGAGATGTCGCAAACTGGTGTCTCTGAAGTGTCTAATTGTAGTGGTATTTTAAACATGGAATGGGCAGTTTTCCCACCGGGCAGTAAAGTGGCCGCTATCCCTGAGATGGCTACAGCTAGTGCGACCTTGCCTTCGCTTCGTACCTGAGCCAGGATACTTTTAGTTAAGAATGTCTTGCCAGTGCCACCTGGTGCATCTAAGAAAAACAGATCTCCTCTAGAGTTGGTGATGCTCTCACAAATACAGTCGTAAATTCTCCGCTGCTCTGCTGTTAGTGCAGGTATACCGTCTCGAAGAGTTTCCGCAATTTCAATTGGGTTATGGTTGGTTTCAGTTATGTACTCTCTGTTGCCACGCCCTTCATCTGAACTTGATGCAGGCAAACCATAGTTTGGCAGAGGATTACCACCATTAGACAATACGATATCTTGAATATCTCTTAAACACCGATTCATAAGAGTTTCCCGAATCTCGTCATTCAGTTCGCCCCCTTCAACAGCCTGTCTCATTTCTCGTAAAAAATCCTTTGACAAATGATGTTCATATTTTTGCCACAGTTGTGCGGCATCAGACAGTCCACAAAACACCAACATCATAGAAAAAAAAATGGCGCAAGCGACAAGGTCTATCACTGACGCATGCTTCAGCCAGAGTATTATCTAGCAAGTGGCGTGCCCGGCAAGCGGCTTGATACGTCGGGTATTCAATGTTCTCAAACATTCGTAGCGCAACAAAAGAAAGTCGGGCTACGTATAGTGTATAAGAGTAAGCGCAGATAATAGCACTCCGCGTTATTTGGATGCACTGTATAAACCTTACCCATTACATGCTCCTTGAATACGCCTGCTACACCGTCTACAATCGTGCCTCTTTTACGTCGAAGAAAAAGGCCGCGTTGCTTATTGTATGTATAGTACGATGGAACCTCTTCGTTGTACAGCGTTTTTGCGAAGTCGTCCGTCTCACATAATCTGAAAAAGGCGAGTCAAGTTGTTTGCCTGGGGCTCTCTAACCGTTCTCTAACGTTGCCTGGTTCAAAATATATGCGTTGCTCATTTTCTAAATGCACATCAAGATGTACAACGGGTGGATGTCTCTCATGGATCGCAAAGCCGAAAATACGCCACACAGCCTTGGACGAACTGATGTATCGGCCTGATTGAAAGCGCGTTACCTCATCACGTTCATTGTTTTGCAGTGCAATCGTCGCTTGATAGCTACCTTTGTTCACATATTTACATATGCATTTAATGGACTGTACGCTGTTACATATTTCCACGTTTATATGAGTCCGAAAAGTCTTTGACAGTACAGGCGAGTAAGGTACGACCCATCTATTGTCGACAACGATTCGCTGGCCACGTAGCCATATTTCAGCTGTGAATCCACCGTACTGAGGTAGTCGTCATCGATATAATGGATATCCATCTCCGTCTGTTTTTGTTTGATTAACCTGCGCCCTTGGGTACCGTTTTGTGCATCGGCCATCTCGCATGCAAGGTGAGTTCACGTTAAGAGCACCGCAAGGACCATGCACCATATGCGTCTTTACAATGCTGTGTAATATGATTTCAGGGTCAGGGAATTCCGCGCTGATTATGTTGTCGATATCATTAGGGTGTAGTTTTTCCTGCAGCCACAGAAGAATGTGTGCATGAGGCAAACCACGTTTTTGCCACTCGACACTATAAAGAAAACAAAAAGATGTGCCAAAAACATTTTCCTTAGTAAGTAGGTCGATCATAAGCTTTAGCTTTAATTTAAAAACCCTTGCTATTATGTCGTGCCTGTCGTAGGAAGCTTGCCCTTCGAAGAGCTCTTGAGTTATTTTAGTCCACTTTGGGTTTGTAGTGAACGTAATAAAAAGGTCTGGTCGCCCATACTTTTTAACGTAACAAAAGGCATCTTGTGTGCGCTCATGCATATAGCGTGGCCCGCTGTGAAGCTCGATGGTAGAATGACCAGACGTCCCAAGTTTTCAGTGTCGGTGTCTTGTTGCATGGCATCCTGAAGATCAATATAATTTTCAGTACGTAATATCCTTTGATTTGTGCGAATGAAGACTAAACGTTCAGTCTCAATTTTCGCGTACATGTCCACTACGTACTGACTAAATAGTCCGCGAAAATGATGCAAATGAGGAAAACGGTCCCGTCTTAATTGTAGCACGTACGAATAAAACTGCATTGCTGAAACTTTTTTGTTGGAATTGGGCGCACCAGTCAGGGGATTAACATGGTGAAAACCAAAATTATAACCATCCTCGCCGCGACAATAAGCCCGATGAGTTTCGCTAATCCGTTGCAAGCGTTCATCACGGGTGCGCAATTCAATGTCACGCTTGTCGCACTCCTGGTCAACCAGTACAACAGCAACTTCATTTGTGGTAGGGGCGTTGTATCGGCCACGATATTCTGCTATCGGACGGCGATCTGCACTGATTACAAATTTATAATCGTTTTCTTGTCCTTGCGGAATAGAGTTTAGTGCAGCTTTGAAGTGGTTGATGTATGGGTTTATTTGATGCAACATGTTTAGCAGCTCAGCAGTCACAATTGGGTTAAGATTTTGAAAATTGCAATTTCTTATGTTAGCTTGTTCACAATAGTCGGATACAAAGTATATTTGAAAGAATTTTGGTACATCCGCAGGCAAAAGAGAACCTATCAAATGATATGCTTGGCCTTGAATTTTAGAGGTAGGCATAAATGAAGTCATGCAGAATTATAAGAACGGACACAATCCAAAAAATGTTTTGAATGTGGATATGTCCCGCTCAAAAGTGCTTTTAAAGGCTCTGGAGGTTCTTGAAAAATGTCTAGTCGAATTTTTCCGCCAGAACAACACAGTCCGTTTGACTCCTTACTCCATTTTAAGGCCTCGCAATGAGTGCAGTTCTTGATCATTCCACCAATTCCAGCAAATTCGGCATAATTAATGTTAAAAGTGTAGTTAAATCCACTCCGTACATTATTAGTCCATGGAAGCTGATCATTGAGCGATCTATTCTCTGCAGACACGGATGAGCACTGTTCTTCATTTAATCGAAATGAGCGCTGTACCTGGTTCTCCGCCAGCCGAGCTTCACATTCTTCATTTGTTTCCTGCGAGCGTATTTGTCTCATTCTCTTAGCGTCTCTTGAGTCTTTAGAAAGATTTGACCGCTTTCTGGAAGGCATGTTTAGGCGTAACCACTGTCTCTCTCGCTGGTTACGGTTTAGGCCTGTATTCAGAATGAGCGCTCTTGCTCTTACTCAGGACCATTGTTGAATCCAAATTTCATATAGTTGAATTCGTTCTCAATAATGGTTTGAATAAGAGCAAGAGCATGAGCGTTCATTCCAATGACGTATATTGAAGCAAATTGAGCAATGAGAGTTCTGGGCAGGAGTGAGCCGTGGAGTAATTAGCTGTCTGGCTGCTTTGTTTTTGAAGATTTTTGGTCCGATGAATAATTAATTCAATCTAATTCTCAAACTTGTTGTGCGTACAACTGTTGTAAAAGTATCAGGAATCATTTTCCTTCAACATAAATCAAAATACGTAACTAAAATGAAAATACATAACTGAAAGACGAACGAAACGAAACTGAAATTGAAATCATGATCGAAAAATGTTTATAAAATATAATAAAATACTTCAAATACAAAGTAAACGAAAAGATAAACTTATCACTCCGTGATCGGCGTTTGAAAGAATAATTAATCAGCCACTCTCATGTTTAGCCATGTGTTTTGCATCATCTTCATTCACTTTCGGCCATGACAGTTCTGGGCACGGAGCTTCCCAATGACGTATATTAAAGATAGACTCCTAAGCAATTGTTGTAATTTGAAGCAAATTGCGAAGCTCCATGCCCAGAACTGTCTTGGCCGAAAGTGAGTGAAGATGACACAAAATACATAGCTAAACATGAGAGTAGCTCTTACAGGAATAATTGCCGAAACTGTGGATACCGACGTATAAAAAATGGAACAAAAGAAAACACTAATCCACATCAATTCTTTTTATTTCCTCAGAAATCCTTTCATCCACTCACTGATGAAGGATTTGTGAAATCCGAAATGTGCATCTGAAGAAATAAAAAGACTTGATGCGGATTAGTGTTTTCTTTTGTTCCATTTTTTATATGAGAGTAGCTGATTAATAAATCTTTCACACGCCGATCACGGACTGATAAGTTTATCTTTTCGTTTACTTTGTATTTGAAGAATTTTATTATATTTATAAATAATTTTTCGTTCATGGTTTCAATGTAAATTTCGTTTCGATCGTCTTTCAGTTATGTATTTTCATTTTAGTTACGTATTTTTGATTTATGCTTGTGGAAAATGATTCCTGAACCTTTTTCGTGTCTGTTTGAACAGTTGTACGCAGAACAACTTTGAGGAATGATTTTGAATTAATTATTCCTCGGGCCCAAAACTTTCAAAAACAAAGCAGCCAGACAGCTAATTATTCCACGGCTCACTCCTGCCCAGAACCGTCATGGCTCAATTTGCTTTACTTTTTGCCGCTGTTAGCAATAGAATTCGGAGTCTATCTTTACTATACGTCATTGGAGCTTCCCAATTTGGGGATCCCCCAATATGCTTCAAGTTACAACAATCGCTTCGGAGTCTATCTTTAATATACGTCATTGGTTCATTCTGAATACCTAGAGTCACTTTATAGGAAGAGTACCGCATTTGAGTGAACTGTGCTGCAAGGCTTCTGATTAGCTTTTCGGTATCACGTGGCATAATCGCAGCCATTTTGAGTTTTCCCGGGTGAATGCTTGCTAACCGTTTCTATGTACTTCAGTGAGTTTTGAAACTCATTTGGGAGCACTTGAGACTTTAATCAACAAACAGTAAGTTTCAATCGATAAACAGAAACTATTTTATCGATAGCAGTTGCATGTATTAATAATAAACAAAATTTAGAGATGAATAATTTCGTCAATTAGCTTTTGCTTAATCCGGGCCATTATGCAAATTGTTGCGCGGTAAACTGCATTAAATCCAGTGGATAAAGGAAAATTAATGTTTTACATTCCAACTGGGAAGAACAAATATCCATGTCCACAACTGGATTCGAACCCGTCCCATGGGAAAGCTTACGCCCCAGCCCTCTCGGGCCACCGGGCCGGACCTGTCCACTTTAAATGAAATATATCATTGAGATTTAATTTAAGCAGTGCAAAAACGATGTGAAAATGAAACAGAAAAAAAAATAGAAAAAAAATAAATATTAACTTGTCTATTTTTTTAAATTTCAAATTCATAAACACCATGTAAAACTTAAAATTCTTTCTACATTCATTTGAATTAAATATTAAATTTATGAAAGTTTATGAGTTAACGAAATACAGATTTTATTTTGTTATTGATGACCTAAAAAAAAAAGAAGTGATGTAATGTCATGTGGCCGGCAACAGAGAACTCGTCAGCCAAGGGCTAATGTAGCAGACGACGCAAGTAGACGCGTCATTTGACGAGAGCCACTACGAAAGCTGCCCACGAGAACAACGTGGTAAAGGACAAGAGGAGCACGAGACGACGTCGAGAGAGGACGAGAACGAGTGGAAAAGAGAAAAAGTCAAGGATTTCTCGTGATAGAAGGAGGACACCGAAACAGCCGTTTGAAGAGACATTCCAGTGCGGCCAGCGAGGTTTAGGAGGGTTCATCGACAGCCATTTGGTGCCCTTCTAGATTTATTAAAACTGTGAAAGACGGACGTTTAAAAAAAAAAAAATTTATTTGCAATAATATTTTTTTTTGTGCGACGAGCTGAAGCAATTCCACGTGCTTAGTGGAGGAATCCATTCCTACTCTCAAGAGAGGGATGAGCTTAATGTGTTTTGTGCTTCGTCAGTTTTCTTACTGATTTGGCGGTCCATCTTTCTTTGTGCGACAGAGCCTGGTGACTTCAGTTATTATGCTTAATGTGTTTGTGCTTTAATAATGGCCTATGCTTACCTTAACCTGTGAGTACGCCCATTGTGATTGTATCTCCGGTCTTGCTTTGTTTTAAAAGGCTTTTCGTCATCAGTAAAGGTGCAGGTTCCTCGAGTGAGCAAGGTCGTGACCTCAAGTGCAGGGTCATACAGCGGAGTGTTTTGTTGTGCTTACTGTCACGTTATCTTGGTGCTTCTTATGTGCTTCATCGTGTTTACCTTGCTACAGCTGCACACCTTGTGAATTTGTGTGTGCGTTTCTGTCGCACTTACTTGTGTTTCCTGACCTTTTGAATTTCCTCGACACGAAGCTCTTTTCGACGTCAACCTGTGTGTTTGTGATAGTGAGTTGACAAAGTGCAGTGAGCTATGCTTATTTGATTACGTGTGCCGTAAATCGCACGTTTATTTGTGCGGGCTACAGTGCGTCCTTAGAGTGTTTTCGACGTACGTTTCGTTGTGTGCTTCTGGCCGTGCCCTCATTCGTCAAGGGCAGATACCCGTTGGTATCTTCTTGAGTTGGTGTGTTCCCGATTGCGACCGTGAGGCAGCAGTTGTACCTCCCGACTTTCTCATCATAGAAAGAATCGACTAGCGTTTTGGGATCCGAGCTACGCCAGCCATCGCTAGACGTTCTACTCATCGCAGGGTGTCCTTCACGTCACCGGCGTTGGAGTACAGCGATCTACTAGCACCTTCCATCAACTTCTAGCTACAGCGAGGACCAGCGTCCCCATCGCAGCATCGACTAGCGTCAAGGAGGATACTGCAAGACATCTTTTCGACGTAGGTTCCACTTCAGCAATAGTTCCTGGGGTATGCTATGCCGTCTAGTTAACCTCGCCTCGACGCATATGCTACTTCCGCTTCCAAGATTTCTCAACTTTACACCTACGATCGACTGGGACTCTTGTACGCAGCTTCCCGCTATTCACCTGAACTTTGAACTTTCTCTTATCAGCCTTGTCAGTTTCAAATTGTGGCCAGTCATAACCGCAATTTAGAAACGAGGGCTTATCCATATCTGGCGTCGAGACCGTCATCATTTGTGTTCTTGTTTCTTCAGGGCGTCTTCGACCTCCCAGATGGATTCAGCGAATTCTACCCAATTAAAGACTTCCACTGCATAAAATTAATCAACGATCAAGACGAACTCTTAATTCCGTGTAATTCATCCTTATTACACATAGACTTACTTTTAATCAACCTATTTAATAAAACCAATAAAAACTTTGTTTATCAACCATTTTTCGCACGTTCTCTCTTTTCTGTCATTAAATCAATCACTCTGCTAACCGTCCACATGACATGTAACAATTTAATTTGAGCAGTAGAGTTATCTTTTATTTTTACCACGTTAAATATATTAAAAAACCTATTTATCATGTATTAAGGGAATTTACAAATTGTAAAAAATTACATTATAACATTTTACTCGAAATGCGGCGTGAATACTTTGAAAAAATGTTCACAAAACAACGTAATCTCCATACTGCCCGTTGTATACAGAGAAGAATTAAACTCAAAATGGCGTCGCTCAAGACGATTGCGATACTCTTCTTATAAAGTGACTCTATGCATACCTTCTTTCTGGTGACATCTGTTGGCAAGTTTAACTACCACAATACAGAGCTTTTCAGGTATTTTCCCGTGGAAATGAGACATTTTCACGCAGAAAAAAGTACCCCAGTTGAAGACGATGACTATAAGCTATAACCATACTAAGTTTTATCAAAATCCGTCCAGTAGACTTTGCGTGATGCCCGAACAACCAAGGACTCGTTACAGTTTTATTACATATATAGAATAGATATAGATATTAAAATCCTTTTCGGAAAGAAGATTCAAAGGTAGGTGGGCCCAGCATTTGATGCCTACGTATGATATATTAAGCCGACGATAGTTAACTTTAGTAAACGATAGAATTAACTGCCCATTATATCTGGTAGAATAGTGATGGCTAGCACAATTCCGAATCAAATCAGTGGCCGGGGATACCGACAACATTGAATTTAGAATTTTTGAAGACAAATAAACAAATAGGTATGTAATATAACTGATATATAGTTGGGATACCAAGCTCTGAAAATCTAGCCGTAACAGTAAAACTTTTTGGCGAACAGAAATATGTCCTCAAAAACCACTTCTAGAATTTTTGTACTCTAGAGAGATTGTGCGAGGAGGATGAGCCCCAAAACATAATATTAAAGCAAGGATACGAATGTATCCAGGCGTAATAAAGCTGAAGAATAATTGAACGTGGTAAGTACCGTAGGCCGGAAATAAATCCCTGCCTCCTATTCAGTTTAGATAATAGTAAATTAATGTGCAGATTCCACGACAGATTATGTGAAATCGTAACTCCAAAATATGTGAATGACGTCACTGTTGAGAGCATGTGATTATCATAATATAATGGAAGAACAGTTGGAATGCCTTGTTTATTTCTCTGATAAATTGCCATCACCTTCGTTTTATCCACGTTCACTTGTAAATGAGTGTCTTTAGCCCATACACATAAATCGTTAAGTGCATTATTAAGCAAAGAAATCAGGACCGAGCAATGATTACACGTCTTTCCAAGCTGTTTGATATATTACTTGTCATAGCCTAGCCTTGAAAGTTGCAGTATTCCATCATGGTTCAAATACACCACGTTCCATGGAACCAATTTTGACTCTCATTAATTTTACCTAAAAGTAACATCGTCAGCATACAATAAAATCTTTAATGGAGAATGAGGCTGTATATGAAGAACGATATCATTTATTAATAAACAAAATAATAGGGGCAAAAATAGCTTGGCGGGAAAAGTGAGGTACCATTTGTGCACGTACCAATGAAACGATTTAGATAATATTTGTGATTCTTCGTGCCAAGATCCATGTTCATCGACTGACGAAAACGGATTTTGAAAATCTTTCATAGCCTCGGAGGAGTTAGAGTTACAGACGGACAGACAGACAGACAGACACGTTTCCTCACACTGAAAGCATAAAGCACCTTTCGGTACTTAATAATACGCTGAGTGGCCAAATTATTATGACCCCTCCATCAATACTTCGTTGGGCCTTCAATACTGCGGAGATTCTTCTTGGCATTGACTCAACGAGATGTTGAAAGTTGATGCGAGAAATCTTATACCATGCCTGTTGAATAGGGCCGTCTGGTTATGCGAGATTTGATGGTTGTGGAACCAGATGCTTGATGGCACCTTCAACTTCTTCCCACAAATGCTGAATTGGATTGAGGCTGATTTCGGAGGCTATCTAAGGAAGTAATGTCTCCCTCATGTTCTTGAAACCACTCCTGCATAATACGAGCACCGTGACATGGCGCATTGTCTTGTTGGAAGAGGCATCTCCACTGGGATACACCAACAACATGATAGGGTGGACCTGATCAGCAACGATACTTAGGTATGTTGTGCTATTAATATGTTGTCTCACACTAATTAAAGGGTCCAAATCATGCTAGGAAAACATGCCCCAAACGATAATATTGCCCCCAACAGCAGCTTGGGTTAAGGGTTACTCTGTTATGGGTCTTTTGCATACGGTGAAAACGTCAAACAGGAATGGTGGCGTCTGCACCCACTGGTCATTACATGTTCGTTTGGATTGCCTGCGCTCGTTTGACAGCTAATCCAGCGTCGAGAGGAGAGGTAAATCTTAGCAAATGCGTTCCTTCAATTGTGGTCTCGAGGGCCGCGACACGTCGCTTCGGTCCCCAGACGAGCTTCGGTACAATCTGCACAATTACGAACGAAATGCATTCTAAGAAGCGCTACGGAAGTAGAGACATCGAAACGACACCGAGTGGCAAATGCCCGTCGATAAAGCCGGAGTGGCAGAACGGTAACGGGCTAGGTGTGCGAATAGGAACGAACGAAGACATCTTCTGCCACTTCTAGACTGCGGAGTTCAATTTACTCAAATGACCTGGAATAGAAGGTAAAATCACAAGACAACAGAGTGAAAAGCAAAGGACTTAAGTATTGTCCCCCTAGAAGGGGAGAATAAGCAAATAAACTCCGGCTAGACGAACGACACGTGTTATTGAAGAGATCCATTTCTTATTCCGGAAAAAAGATGACCTGAACAAAGGAGACGTGTTATTATTACACATGCACATGGAATTCGCGAAATACACTTCCCCGACCATGTTTTAAGACATTAGTAACTTTATCAGGAAAAATATTAATATTAAAGAAAGAGAGAAGCACGAAAAAATGGAGAAGAAACGTAATGAGGTCAGTACTTTTAAGTTCCATAATAGTGTAGTAAATTTAACTGATGTGATGTTGATAAAGAAGAAATGGCACTATTAGAGAAGGGCCTAAAATTCAATCTGCGGAGAAATATTACTAAAGATGACATAGTTGGCATGGCCACCGAAATTGAAATTGCTCTACAAAAATAGAAATCCAACGATCGATACAATATTAGAATAGTAGCTGCCCAAGAACTAAAGAAGCTGGGCCACGATTGTGTCCCCAGTAAGTATGTTAATAATTATAGAATAGCTAAACGTATTAACGGAAAACTTAGCGAGAATAAGGCCATGGTTGTAGGAGCCGATAAAGGAAAAGCCAAGATCTGTGTATATAAGGTCTCGCCGAAACTTTTCTAAAACTCGTGCGAGTCTGCGCATGACGTCACTGCAACCGAGAGAACCATTCACTAGCATGTCTAAATGGTATTTAATATATCCATCAGATGAATTACTCATTCCATTAAAGAAATGTAATGTTATATTTGAAAATTTTAATGACAAGGGGATTAAGAAAGATGAAAATATTATTTCTATTTTTAGTAATCTTGCTTATACTTCATTGCCAAGTAAGGAAAAAATTCCTATTGAAGTTGTTAAAAATATAGAACCTGTATTAGAATTAGAGAGTTAAATAAAAAGTTATCGGATGTGAATAGAAAGAAAAAGAAAAAAAAATAAAGAAATTTACTAATTGAAATATTTAAAGAGGAATGTTTTCATTATTCATTTTTTCTTTTTTTTTTTATGTATGATTGCTAGTGGAACATGTTTAATTTTTTAATTTAAATCGTGTACCATTTTATTCATATTAAGCATAAATTTGAAATTCGAAACTTGGTTTATTTTTCCTTCCCTAATAAATAATTAGGTCTTAACAAAACTGATAGTACTAACACGCACGCACGCAAACTTCTACTATCTAAGCACGCACCTACGGTGGCAATGACGTCAGAGCACATGACTGGGACCTGCGTATGGCGAGACCTTGTTACACAGACCTTGGGAAAAGCTACCTTAGTAATATACGATGAAGCCTATAATGATAACGTATATGAGATCATAACCGTGAAGAAATTCATTCTGTTAAAGAAGGACCACTGGCGGCTCTTCCATAGGCACTGCGGCACTGCGGCACTGCAGCACCCCCAGTTTCACTTTCGATATCGATAAAATTCAATATAATGTGTCTTTTTTTTCTTTAATACTATTCTTATACATGTGTATTACATGATCCTTAAGCTTAATGTCACTAGCTATTCTCTAGTGCGTGAAAAAATTAAAATTTTCTGACGCAGCACCCCCAGAAATTTTAGCTACGAGCCGCCACTGAGAAGGACCCAACCAAGTCCTTCCAAGAAGACATCAAGAATATGGTTAAAAATTTAAAATCGGACTATATAAAACCCCTAGATAAGAAATTGGTCACGATAAAAAAGAATCCATCCAAACTGAGAGCTCTTGTGAAATTCGCAAAGAAGGAAACCCCATCTGACCAGTGGTAAATTGCAAGAACACCACATTCTACAACTTAGCTAAGCAAATGGCTCAAATTTTTAAAAAATACATTCCCTTAAAATAATGAATACGTTATTCAAAACAGTATGCAAATGATTGAATCATTGAACAAGATTCAGGTATCCATTCACATGAAGTTTATCTCATTAGATATTGTAAATGTTTATAAGAATTTTCCATTTAAGGAAATTATCCAAATTATAAAAGATTTATTAATTGATGCAAAGCTGAGCGCAATCGGAGTCCCCTGCAGCATATAGCGTCTGCTTCCTTAGCCAGGACACAGGCGTCATCTATTGCCAATAATACTATTAGTCATAATAGATCAAGCAAGCGCATGGCGCGTAAGCGTGGCAGTAGATGGCACGGCATAAAGCCTGTAGCTAGAGATCCTGTATGTATCAGAGATACGACAACTTAGAAGTCGAAAACGATTGGTTAGAGCCGACACGTGACTTATAGACGCCATTATGTGCTAACCCTATACAACAGTATTTAGACATCGCCAGTTGTAATTTTTTTCCGAATTAAAAAACATTTATAAAATTAAAGGCATGATGCCTAATTGTGCTGCAGTAGGTTGTTCAAACAGCGGGAAAAACGGCTTTCAAGTCCGCGTTTCCTAGAGACGATGAGCGACGCCGAATTTGGGCAAAGAGGGGAATGTATATTTTAGTGGGCCGATGCTTCACTGCAAAGTATTCATTGTGGTGAGAGAAATTTGAGAGAAAAGGCTGCGAAAGCTTAAGAGTCGTTTAGTGTATATTTGGATGCGCCGATGCTTCACCAAAAGGCTTTATTTTTTTTCGTTTTTAGTGTTGTACAGTTGCTCCACCTGTAGAGAAGATTCTAAAAGAGGACCATTGTTTCACAGCCTACTTATCTATATAGTAGCTGTGATTGTTTTAAGCGGGATTGAGAAAGATAAAATTTGCAAGAAATTTTTTTTCTTTGGATTTCGTACAATATTTTTCAAATAAATTTGTTTTAAGGCAAGGGGGTTTCATCGTTTGAAATTTTCAGTCAAAACTTTTTTTTATTTTCTGGCAGGACGTTCATATCGACGAATATCGATGATATCGATGAATTGTTAGCATTGTTAATGTGTTTAGTGTCATTCCTTTTGCCAGGAAAGCAATATTCCAAAATTGGCGAGAAAAACTACAATCGTTGATCCTACCGATATTCTGCAGCCTGAAGAAATTCGCCGGGAGCGATGGACTTTGGCCAACTTAGGAATCCATTTGCAAACAGCAGACGACAGCCTGCGTTGGCTTGCAGAAAGGGGGCTCATAAAAAATTCCGTTCCATGCGGAAATTGCGGTAGAGAAGCATCGCTAGTAAAACTATCTACAGGGATTGACGGAAGGAGATGGCGTTGTTTGCCCTGTGGATATTTCAAGTCGGTGAGAGATGGCTCCTTTTTTTCAAGAAGTCATCTTCCGTTAAGGAGCATTATCCTTGTATTTGTTGCATGGGCGTATGACTTGCCCCAAAGAGTTATTCAGCGTGAAGCGGAAGTAGAAAACAGGGAGACAGTCATCGACTGGGCCAACTTCTGCCGTGAGTAGTGCCAGAAATGGCATGAAAGAAAAGCTGCACTAATCGACGGGATGACTGAAGATGGAGTAGGAAAGGTGGTTGAGATCGACGAAAGTTGGTTTTTCCACCGGAAATACCATGCAGGCTACTTCCATGGAGGCCACTGGGTTTTTGGCGACATTAAACGCGGCACAAGACGGTGTTTTTGGGTGGTTGTTCCAAACCGTAAAAGAACAACTCTGGAAGCCGTAATCAAAGAAAACTCCTGCCTGGGACCCATATAATGTCAGATGGGTGGAAAGGGTACAGACATATTGAGAAAATCGATGATGGCATTTATGACCACAACACTGTAATCCACCAAACCAACTTCGTCAATCCAGACAACCCCGAAGTCCACACTCAAAGCATTGAGAGTTTATGGATGCGTGCAAAACAAAAGCTGAGAAGGCAGCAAGGAACAAGCAGCGACTTATTCCAATCCTACCTGTATGAATTCATGTACAGGGAGTCGTTAGGGGATGACGACGCTATCTCTAGCTTTCTCTCATGCTAAGAGAAAATTATGCAATTTAAAACAGCCCCAAAATTTAATAGTGACTATTGTTTCAATTATTTTAAATTAGTTTACTTTAAATTTATTGCATTTGTGTTTTCTAGTTATGTGTTTTTCGTTCAAATTTTTAAATGGGGTGCAAATTAGATCTACCTCCCCGCGGTGCACCCTGGAAACGCAAGCAGCGGCTAAATGATCTAAAACTTCACAATGGTAACACCCGCAGCGTCGACCTTAGAGACAATTTCAAACAAAAACGCTCAAGCGCTCCTCAAGACACTCCCGACAGAAAAAGACAAATTTCAAGAACTCTCATGAAGCCAGGCACCAATGCGTTCGCTAAAATGAAAGCGAACCACCCCAAGAAAGACTTTGAAAGCCACCAACCAGATGACTGCACACTGCATCTGCTAATAAACTCCAACAAAACGTAAGTGGTGTGCTGCGAGGAAATTTGCAATCAACCTGAATCATCTCCCACATAAGAAAAAAATACCTGACAACAGCAAAAAGAAAACTGAAAGAGCCAAACTTGACATTCGGAAAAACGGAACAATACTTTAAGACCAAACAGAAAGCAATCCGAAGGCAGATGTAACAACACCATAAATATTCTGAAAAGCCTCTACCCAAATAAAACACCGTATGAACCTAAGAAACACGCAACAGTAACATTACGACCAAACACTTGACATGCTGGCTGAACACACTCAGCATACAGAATGCTAACAACCATAGCAACCGAAAAAACAACCGTACACCAAAAACTACCAAAATGACTTTTTGCAAAAAGCTAACCCCCGACCAAAACCCTTAAGGGACATGCAGGAGCAGTTTCACAACTGAAAAAGACGGAATCTGAGAGAACTCACATAAACAAATGGAACAACAAATGGAAATTCGCCGAAATGGAAGCCAACCCACCCCTTCGAAAGAGACTTTGAATGGTACAAATCTGATGGCTTCACGCAACATCTGCTACAGAAATTCCGATAAAACACAGGTGACATGCTGCCAATGAATTTGCAAACAATCTGAATCATCCCCTACACAAGAGAAAAAAAACGACAACAGCAAAAAGAAAAGTGAAAGCCAAATTTGCCATTTGAAAAAACGGACAAAACATTCATACCAAACAGAAAAGTAACCCGAAGGCAAACGCTACAGACTACTGAAACCATGAAAAACTTCTACCTAAAAAATATCTTGTGAACCAAAGGAACACGCAACAGCAACAACCCGACCAAACACTTGACACGACACAGGTTGAACACGCTCAGAACCCAGAATGTTGACAATCACAGCAACCGGAGCAAAAATCTTACCGAAAAAAAACACAAACAACTTTTGTAAAATGTTAGCCCGCTGTCAAGACTCTCAAGCGGAATGCACGAACACTTTCCCAATCCGAACAGATACAACCTGAGAGAACTCACACAAAGACTAGGAACAATGTGCTCACAGAAATGGAAGCTAACCTCGCCCACAAAAACTTTCAATGCCACGAATTTGATGGCTTCACACTACATCCGCTAAGCAAACCAAAGGAAGACGCTACAACATCACAAAAGACCCGAAACGAACAAACACACAACAAACACATTCAACCCAAAGTCGACACGAAACGCTGACTGAATACTCTGACCAAAAAAGTTAGCAACTACAGCAATCGAAGCAAAAACTCCACCGAACAATATTTACCAAAACAAATTCTGCAGAACATTAATCTGCTACACGAAACTACGAAACCGCATACAAGACCACTTTCCCAACCTAAAAAGGAACAATTTGCGAGAACTCACATAAAGCCAAGAAAAAAGTATTCGCCAGAATGGAAGGCAACCTCCCCCAAAGAGACTTTGAACGCTACAAATTTGCTGGCTTCGCACTACATTTGCTACAGAAATCCTAACAAAACGCAAGTGGCTTGCTGCCACTGAATTTGCAATCAACCTGAATCATCTCCCACACAAGAGAAAAAAAACGTCAAGAGCAAAAAGAAAAGTGAAAGAGCCAAACTTGACATTTGAAAGAATAGACAAAACTTTAAGACCAAACAGAAAAATAACCGGAAGGCAGACGCGACAGCACCACAGAAACCCTGGAAAACTTCTACCTAAAAATAATTGTGAAACACGCAGCAGCAACAACAACCTGACACAACATGCCGGCTGAAGACGCTCACCACTCAGAATATTGACAATCACAGCAAACGAAGTAACAACCCTATCGAAAAAACCCACCCAAACAACTTTTGCAAAATGTCTAACTCGCTAACAAGACTCTCAAGCGGAGCACTTGCTCAACCCAAATAGATACAACCTGAGAAAACTTCCACATATCCCAGAAACAGTGCATTCGCTGAAATGAAAGCTATCCGGCCCCACAAAAGCAATCAACGATACGAATTTGATGGTTTCATACCATATCCGCTGCAGAACACCGACAAAAGGCAAGAGGTACGCTGATAGAAATATTGCAACAAACCTAAATCACCTTGCACAGCAGAGAAATAAATGGCCTCAGCAAAAAGAAAAATTGAAAGAGCCAAACTTAACATTTGAAAAAACGGACAAGACTTCAAGACACAACAGAAAAGCAAATCGAATGAAGACACTACAAAATCAAGAATAAAAAAATTGAACGTAAAACACACTTTGCAAACCAAAGAAGCACTCAACGGAAACATCATACCCAAACACTCGACACGAAACGCTGACTGAACACTCTGGCCAAAAAAAACTTGGCAACCACAGCAACCGAAGCAAAACCCCACCAAACAACATTTACCAAAACGACTTTTCCAGAATGCTAATCGGCTACGCAAAACCCTCAAGTGGCATACAGCAGCAGTTTACCAACCTGCGAAAAACCCACAAAGCCCAGTACCAACGTGTTCGTTGAAATGGAAGCCAAACGCCACCACAAAACCTTAAACGGAACAAATTTGCTTCAAACTGATGGCTTCACACAGCATGTGCTACAGAAACCCCATAAAAGACAAATGGTATGCTACCAGGAAATTTGGAATCAACCTTAATCATCTCCACACTAGAGAAAAGAAGAATCGGCGACAGCCAAAAAAAAAAAAAAAGAAAGGAAGAAAGTAAAATAGTTAAACTTGACATTTGGAAGAATGGACAAAACTTTAACACCAAAAAAGAAAACGACCCGAAGTAGAAAACCCTTTTTTTTTCTCATGGAAACCTACCCATCGAATGACATCACCACGGCATTTTTCCATGGAGCATTCTGAATTTTATCCAGTAAAAATGCCGGTATTGTTTTGCCTTATTAAATAAGTCACTTTAAAATATCATTAAAGACTGCATATTCATATTAATGCATTAATCATAATTGCACTTAAAATTAGTGATAGCTAATAGAAGATTAAATTGCATATTTATTGAAGAGGAAATTCCAGCAAGAAATTAACATCCAAATTTATTTATTTAACATTCGCATTTCATTATTTTTTTTTTAGCTCAGCGAGTACTAGCTCTTCTAAGAAGGCGTCATCTTGCCATTTCACCCAAAAGAAGCATCGCCACAGAAAGCAACACCCCTTCAGAAAACTCCCTCATTCACACTAGTTGAACGCTCGCAACTGCCTCGCCCGAAAGAAGAAAGAAAAACACAATCGCTTCACTTGTCTAAAATTTGCGTCAAGAAGAACTCAAGCTGATATTTACTAAACTGCTTTGTTGTTTCTTACTTGCTAAAATACCAAGTGATCTTTCACTAAAAGTTTATTGCTGCATGCCAAATCAATTTATTTCTTCTCCCAAATGTATGTTTGTTAAAATATAAAATATTGTTTAAATTCTTTTTTAAGAAAGCTTCTTACGTCTTCTCAATATTTCCACCAACTCCGAGCCAAAACTGCGTGGAAAAAAGTCACTGCAACAAAACTTAACTGTAAGTTACATAACATTCTACACAAACGTTCGTTGACACCTCATTGCAAGCTTCATAAAAATCTGCCATAAACCTTTATTTTGGGCTCCAATGGTTAAGAAGAGGAGACGGCTGAGAGGACGGTGGTTACATGAATAAATTGTTTGTGCAAAAAACAAATAAATCCCAAACTTGCGTGTCTGGCAAAGCGTAAACAGGAAGTGTCAATAAAGCGCATGTTAAGCGGGGTGAGGGTGGGTTAACCTACCCTGAAAAGGGTTAAAGTAAAACAAAAATCAGTTAATTTGCAGAGAGATGCCACGTGTTTTTTTCCGCCGAATGACCAAGGAGATCTGTGTTATTTTCAGATCGTACAAAACAACTGTGAAACGTCCCAGAGAAGTGACACTAACCGCCCACAGTTGAGACAAGTTACCTAAGGGAAATTTTTTGGTATATGTGTATTTTAGTATACCAAGGCTCATACTTACAGAATTCAAGATTCATTTATACTTACAGAAAATAAAGATAAAACTTAACGAAATATTATACTTTCACTAAAATTTCTTATGTAAATTCCGAGTTATCCGTCGCTAAAAATTGGTTATTCGGACCGCTACACTATAACAGGATAAGCTGACATCTTAAGCCCGCTACTCCATAGAACTTGGGCTTAGGATGCCAGCTTACATGTAGTGGTCCGGATAACGAACATTTTAGTGACGGATAACTCTGAATTTGCATAAGAAATTATACTGAACTCGTATATTCTGCTTGTGTGTTAATATTTCTTTAAGTTTTATTTTTATTTTCTGTAATTATAAACTAATCTTAAATTAGTATGAGCCTTGGTATACTAAAATATACATATAACAAAAAATTTAACTGCCTTCAAATCTCAGCAAACATTTACTATTCTCGACGCTTCGCGCCTCACATAACTCTTGGCCCTGAGGGCCTCATTGTTCACTGTTTTCCGTTACTCAAACGCCTTCGGCGTTCTGTCTACGACGTGCCCCTCCGGGGCCAAGATACATACCTCGGCCTGTTTGGTCACAGGGGGCAGTTGATTTCCCCCTGACCGGTACGCGACCGGTTACAGTGGCTGATGATTCTTTTCTTCTTGTAAACACTCATTGCAATCCAACAGGCTGTTTGACGTCCTTCAATGCAACACAACATAAAATAACCATATCACTTATTTTACATTACATGTATGCACTTTTTTCAGGCTAATGATGGTCAGCCACCAACCTTTGCAATATTTTTCTTGATTGCACAAACATTTTTCGTGCACATTTCCACCCCGCCGTGCATTGTTTACTTTAGTTTTCTTTCTCCCTCATGAGCAAAAATAAAATTTTATCCGCACAGTTTATTTCTATTGACCACTGCATACTCTTGGGGGTTCGCCAAAAATATCACAGCATATTGCTCAGGCTTATAAATGAGGCCAAACTTTTAAAAGAGAAACTGTGCTGTGAATGTTTTGCGCAGCTGAACTCCACAGAAATTTTTCACTTGTAGCGCTCTGGGCGCCAGCTTGCGACAAAAATTGGAATTAAATAATTGTGAGATGTTCACTGTGAATTCCGTTTTCCTTCAGCAACATATAGCTCAGTTGATAAAAACGCTTGTCTGGTAATACAAGACATTCGGTCGGCACAGATTCGAACCCCGCCGCCGGGAAAAAAAATGATCTAAAGCAGCACAGGGAAAAAAAAGAAAACACAAGTAAATAAGAAATGTCGGTACGAAGAAAGAAACAGAAATGTGAAAGGGTAGAAGAAGAGTAGTAAGACGAAAGAATAGAACACTAAAAAAAAACAAAAAACCAGAAAAATCCACCCACACCACCAACACCTTCGCAAACACCCACACTTTCGCCCCAAAAAACTACGCCCTCAATCCCGCTTAAAACAATGGTCCTCTTTTAGAAGCTTCTCTATAGGTGGAGCAACTGTACATCACTAATAAAGAAAAAATAATAAAGCCTTTCGGTGAGGCATCGGCGCATCAAAATATACACTAAACGACTCTTAAGCTTTCTCAGCCTTTTTTCTCACGTTTCTCTCATCAGACGGCGGTTTTTCGTTCGTATTTTTCGCCATCACCTTTTCCAGCTAGCAACATGAAAACCTTGCAGTGAAGCATCGGCGCACTAAAATATACATTCCCCTTTGTTTATGCCCTCCTGGCCTAACTTGTTGGTTTGTACCATACTGGCATCGTAGGGAATTGCTGTATCTATTTTTTCTAACCCCGTTTTAAATAAAAAAAAAAAAATAAATATAGCAATCTACGAACGAAATGATATTATTAACATGATGAAGCTCTACATCAGCAAAATTAAATTGATTTCAAAGATGATTTCTTCTCTGTTCCAAGTGGTGTATTGATGGGTTCACCTACAAGTTCTCTGATCTCTGAATTCTTTTTACAACACTTGGAGAACAAATACATCAAGGATATGATTAATAACAAGAAGATATTATTCTACCGAACGTGCAAAGACTAATCCTCCAACGAAATCCTTCAACGAAATCCACGGATGCTCAAATACACCATAGAAATAGAAGAGAATTTACTTACTTACTTTTCAAACCCGCTTATCCGTTAGGGTCGCGGAGGCAGCAGCCCTATGGAGGATCTCCAGCGATAGCGATCTTCCGCCATCAGGTGCATGTCCTCCCTGGTAATACCCATGCGACTCGTATCCAGATTCTCCATGTAGTCTAGCCACCTGGTTCTAGGCCGACCCCTTGGTCTCTTACCCACCGGCTTGGAAAATAACAACTGCCTAGGAAGACCAGTTTGCGGCATCCGTATCACGTGGCCATACCAGCGCAACTGAGATCTCTCAATACGGAGAAGTAGCGGCTCAACACCTAAAGACTTCCTTATTGTGCTGCTGTGCACTCTATCTAGTAGGGTAACACCTGCCACACCTCTCAGAAATCTCATTTCGGCCGTTTGTACCCGCGATCGCACTCTTTCGGTCATTATCCAAGCATCATCACCATAGGTGAGAATGGGGACAAAGATACATTTGAAGACGGAGAGCTTGGCTTTGTTACCCAGCTCGCGTTTCGTTACCACGGAGCCACAGTTCACGTCTGACACAGCTTGCTGCACCGATCCGAGCATCCAATTCTTTCTCCTGCTGTCCATCACTTGTGAATGCAATCCCGAGAGACTTGAATTTCTCCACCTGTCTCAATGAGGCTCCCCTAACACGGAGAGCGCACTGAGCAGGCTGTCTTGAAAGGATCAGAACCTCAGTTTTAGCCACACTAATCTTCATCCCAGCTTCTTCACA
Organism: Rhysida immarginata; assembly: GCA_023313115.1. Lineage (NCBI taxonomy): Eukaryota > Metazoa > Arthropoda > Chilopoda > Scolopendromorpha > Scolopendridae > Rhysida > Rhysida immarginata. The sequence goes on from JAHWFO010083522.1 coordinate 56,512, forward strand.
TTTGGCTGCAAACCGGTCTAGTGCATGCTGAAGGTTCGTGCGAGAAGACCCAAGGAGTACAGGGTCGTCAGCAAAGAGCAACCTCTCCACCAGGCAGTCACCCACACAAACACGCTAATCGCCTCGGCTGCCCCTGTCTATCCAGTCCATAAAGATAATGAACAAGAGGGGTGACAGTATGCACCCTTGGCGGAGTCCAACACCCACGGTGAACGGTCTTGACTTAATGCCATTTATCCGGACACACATCTCAGAGCTTTCGTACAGAGACATGATAGCAACCAGTAATTGCCCATCCACTCCATACTCTTGCAACACTTGCCAGAGCTTCTCCCGAGGAACTCTGTCATATGCTTTTTCGAGGTCTACAAAGCAAGCGTAGACCTCTTTTGCATACTCCCAGGATTTCTCAAAGATTTGCCTTAGAGCAAAGATGTGATCCGTCGTGCTTCGGCCAGGTCGGAAACCACACTTCCTCACCGACATTTTGGAGTCGACTATTTCCCGACTTCTCTTCTCCAGACACTGAGCGTACACTTTCTTAGGAAAACTGAGCAAAGAGATGCCTCGATAGTTGTTGCAATCTCTCTGATCTTCCTTTTTGAAGATAGGAATCACAATTCCTGTCTGCCATTGCTTAGGGGCCTGTCCAGATATCCAAGCAACCTGACACACTCGAGTCAGCCACAGGATGCCATCCTGATTTAAGGCCTTTAACATCTCGGACCGGATTTCATCATAACCAAAAGGAGAGCAAATCTCAGTTTTTAATATGTAGAACAAAAAATTTTGGAATTTGTCTAAAAAAAACAACTTTTTTATGGCAAAATCTCAATTAGGGTGGGGAAGAACAGTAGGGTGGACCTGCAGCTTTGCCAGTCTTCAGGGACTGAATTGCCCATCTAACTTCTGCTTCAGTGATACTACCGTGACTATTCTCCGCTCCAAGGTGCACCTCATGTGCCTCAGTTGTTACTGTCACCGGATTAAGAAGAGATGCAAAGTATTCCTTCCAACTATTCAACACGCTCTCCTCCGTTTTCAGAAGCCTCCTATCTGCACTCTTAATAGTTTGTGATGAAAGAAACTTCTTTCCACGGAGACTGCGCATGGACGATGAAAAAGTGAAAACTGCATGACTTTTTTCATCGATGGCAGCTTTTATGAAGTGATCATGTGGAAAAATAGTTTAAAGTACATAGAATCTTGTAGAGAAAAAATTTTGAAAATATATAAAGTAAAAATATAAAAAATAGCCGAAACTGTGGATACCCTAAAATATCCAAGTTTGTCTGAACCTAGTATTTCGCTTGGTTGGCATGGATTCAGAGAACCGCAAAATGCATACAACAAGGTGGTGATCAGTTGATAGTTCTGCCCCTCTTCTCACACGAGTATCCAACATTGATCGGAATAAGTCGGCTGAAACGATTACAAAATCAATCAGTGACTTCTGGTTCATTGCATCCCTGTACCAGGTATACTTATGGACATCCCTGTGCTGGAAGAAGGTGTTTGTGGTGGAGAGTCCATTGTTGCAACAGAAATCCAACAAGCACCTCCCATTCACATTTAACTCTGTGTCACCATTCCTCCCAATCACGCCTTTCCACGTTTGGTCATCAGCCCCTACGTGTGCATTGAAATCGCCCACCAAGATGGCAGAATCTGCACTACCTCTCCTGATAAGAGCAAGCATCAACTTCATCTAGAAAAAGTGGGTACTCTGTGACTGCATTCAGAGCATATACAACGAATAGAGAGAGAGACCGTTTCCCTATCTGAAGCCTCAGGAGACAGTCTTCCACCTAAGGGGGTCCAATCTGCAACATAATCTGTCAGCCGGGGATTTGTGAGTATCTCCACTCCCGCCTGGACAGTCATGTTAGGGTCGACACCAGAGTAGAAAAGCTTCCACCCTCCTTCTAAGTCCACAGTTCCAGAACCCGGACGTTTCGTAGAGGTAATACCTTTGATATCCAGTCGATACCGTTTGGCTTCCTCCACTAACTCTGATTCCTTTCCTGTCACGGAGAATACGTTCCAAGTGCCGATTGACAGCACCCGATCCCGTTGTCGCTTTACCCGTTTCGCCTCCTGGGTAAAGGCATGCGCTGCCCCCGACCGTTTCCCCAAGCGCATAGCGAGTGCACTGGTTGGGCTTCTCCGAGATAACAGCCGGGAGACTGTCAACTATTTTTCGAACGAGAGCCTCTGCCTAACTCCCGAACGCGGGTGACTTTAACCTGCAGCCACACCGATGCAGTATGAATTCTCTCATTCGTCGACATAATGAGATATATGTTTGTTTGGATACTCTTCGTCTCACTTCTCAACCATGACCTTTCTGGTAAGGGTGACCCTAAAGTAGCAGTGCTACAACCAGCATAGATCACAGAATCCCTGAAGCATCCAAACCCCTGACCCACGGTAAGGGGGCATCCATAATAGAAGAGAATAACAAACTAAATTACCTGGATTTAAGCGTTTACAAAAATTTACAAGACAGAAGATTTGACTTTGAAATTTTCAGGAAGCCAAAGTCAACCTCAAACATAATAGCTGATAACTCTAATCAGCCCATGCAGCACAAAACGGCCGCACTACGATATCACTTTCAGCGGGCTATGACATATCAGATCCGATCACCGTGAAGGCCAAAAAAAATGAGATAGCCACCACGTTCAATCTAGTCAGGACGAACGAATTTCCCGACTACGTCACTCGATCTGTTACGAAAAACGCTGCATGATCATCAAATTGCAAAGAACAAGTGAAATCAAAGAACGAAAACAATTCGTCACATTTACATTCACTGAGCCAAGATCAAACAAAGTTGCCAAAATCTTCAGGGACTATGGCCTTGGAGTTGATTCAAAATGGCCAGTAACAGCAGATTTATTCTCAACACTAAAAAACATGAAGATGAAGGAGACGAATTTAAGAAACCAGGTGTCTACCAGGTGTCTTGATTGTGGCTTATTTTGCATTGGATCCACAAAACGCTCATTTCGTAAACAAAGATGGAAAGTCAGCATCTGCCGACCACTTATATAAAAACAAACACCGTTTATTACCATAGACCAAACCATGACGATTTTAAGAAAATAAAGAAATCCAGAGAAGAGGTTAATTTATGAAGCATTGGAAATACGCAGATGTCATTTGAAGCAACCTGAAAAAATACTTAATAATCAGACCACCTTTGACAAAGATCTAATTTTAGATATAAATAAATTTTCCGATAATGATAAGTATTTATGTCATTAATAGCTCTGTTAATTCCCTTTGTTAATCCACCAATCAGTTACATGTTACATGTTTTCTGATTGGTGAATATTTACCACTGTTGTACTATAAATTCTGTGTTCAATTGTCGTATCTTGTAGCTGTAAACCCGTGAAGATGGTGTTAACCGAAACGCTTTGGTGTAATAAATACTCTACCATATTGCTCATTCTCGAAACTGTCTTTTCTATTATTGAACTTATCAGCATTATTGAACAGCAAGGATGTCATGAACCTTATTTAAGTAAACTCCTATAAATTAGGAATACTAAGGTATATAATTGAAACGGGGGGGGGCGAGGGAGTGGATTAATTTGGTTAATAGGTAACGGTGGTGGTGACAATACTAAGCCTCAGGGAGAGACGGTCACAGCTGTGATAGTGAGAAGCTTTCATATTGCCAGCGAAGTTCTCTTTCCGTTCAGTCCACCAGAAGAACGAGAAGTAGGACAATCTGACACCCGGTAGCCAGATGCCGTAGGGTATTATAAATGGTCAATGGGATCTAGCAAAATTAAACAAACAGTTCATAGCAAAAGTACATAACAATTAACTAAAAAATATAATCAATGGATAAACAGTCTTGACGACGTAATTAAAAGCTAACGCTCACGGACAGCGACAATCGACAATCGAACAGTGTAGTGTATCGGTATTCAAGTGGAACTTGAAGCATAGCTTCCATAATCTCACCCTTCATAATCATATTCCAAGGGAAATACACTGAGCTAGAAAAGAAGCCTGATGTACCCACAAGGGACATCCAAAGTATGAAAGAAAAATTGCCTCCTCTTGGTGGAGGAAAATTTGATTGACGACTGTCTAGACTAGAAGCAGACCACTAGTATTTGATAAAACACGACCTATGAAGTCCAGTAATCTGGAAATAAGACATTATCAATGTCTTCAAAATTAATATCAAGTATATGCCTTGGATCACGATATCTCTTTCTATGCATAGGATGCTTTAAAATGCCCGAGACTAGCTCGTTGCTATGATTTTCTATATTGGGCAGCATGAATTCCATGAGCCCTTGAACGTATTTGTCAATATGAGTCATGTTGAAGTCATTATAAATGGAGGAATTGCGAACAATTCTCCGATCTTTTTGCGCAATAGTCCTAAGGGTAACGTTTTGGAACGTTTGCAGTTCTTTCCATCTAGTTTTACATATTGTGGCCCAGACGGGCATACCATAGGTCAAGATAGTCCGAACAATGACCTTATAGAGTAGGAGTTTATTATCAATGTTTAGAGCACTATTCCGGCCCAGCAGAGCAATCAAGCTAAACTTGGCTCTCCTGGCCTTATTCAACGCATAAGTTGCGTGGGGAGTCCAGGTAAGTTTAGAGTCAATAACAACACCAAGATATTTATAAGTTTCAACCCAGTCCAGTTTTTTGCCATATAGTGTTAGAGAATCTAATGATCTCTTTCTCTTCTTGGAGACAAACATCGCCTTGCATTTGTCTACATTCAATTTTAGCCTCCACTTGCTAAACCAGCTTTCACACTCCTTTAGAGCCTTCTGCAGCCGCGAGACTACTACGGCTGGTTGACGAGCACAGGTCAGTATAGCAGCGTCATCTGCGTAAAAAAAGAGCTTACATTTAGAAGGACTTGGAAAGTCTCGCATAAAATAATTGAATAATACTGGCCCCAGGACTGAACCCTGTGGGACACCAGCTTTTACTTCATACATAGGAGATAGACTATCTCCAACTCTGGCCTGAAAGAACCGGTTGGAGAGAAACGAGTGTATCAGAGTAATTATGTCTTGAGGAAATCCATCCATAATCATTTTAAAAATAAGACCATCGTGCCAGACTTGGTCGAAGGCTTTGTGTACATCGAGAAAAACGACCCCACAGTACATAGAGAGATTAAGGGGCTCATTGATATCCGCTGCGAGCCTCCATGTTTGGAGTTGGCAGGAATGGTTTGAGCGAAAGCCAAATTGTTCATCGCGGATGAGATCGTTGGCATCACAGTGCTCAATGAATCTCTTGAGAATTGTTTTTTCCAGGATTTTGGAAATTGATGGTAACAAGCTGATGGGCCTGTAGCTAACAGGATTTGCAGGATTTTGTCCTGGCTTAGGAATGCTTAAGACAACTGATTGCTTCCAAGCATCCGGGAAGTAAGTGTTCTTCCAGCAGTCGTTAATCACTTTTGCAATATCTTGAATTGTATTTGGAGGTAAATTTTTCAAAGCAGTGTTCTTAATAGAGTCTTTACCTGGAGCTTTTCTCGTTTTTAAATTTTTAATGATGCTTAGGACTTCATTTACATCAATGCTATGTTTTGGGAATTCATTGCCGTGAATATTATAGAAGCCAGTTATGCAGGATTTTACATTCTCGGACATATCAAGTCCTATTTGCCGACCATCAGTAGGCGTGACAAACTGTTCTGAAAGTGAGCTTGCAATAAGCTGCGCTTTATCATCATCATTCGTGATGAATTTGCCATTTTGGGCTAACAGAGGTGGGATATTAATGACTTTCTTGTTTTGCAAGGCTCGAACCATGCACCACATAGAGTTATCGTGGGTCGACAGACTCTTAACTTTATCATTCCATCTGTCATTACGAAGTGCTTTTACCTCCTCGTGAACTCTTCTTGTGAGCCTATTATACTTGGTCTTAAGCCATGAATCACGAGTTCGGTACCACTGCCTTCTAACCTTATTCCTTTGCTTAATTAATTGTTTGATTTTTGGGGTGAGATCAAGGTGATCAGCTCACTTCGACTCTAAGGGCGAAGCACTAGAGTCAATAGCTGCTTTTATACGTTCAGTAAGCCTTTTCACATTGTTATCTATGTCGCTCGTACTATGTACGTTATTTAGTGGGTCGTCATCATTTTTGAGAATTTCTCTAAAAAATTTCCAGTCTTGTTTGAGCCTCAGTTCTTCTTTGAGGTCAATGTTTACGTTATCAAAATTTAGTGCAACTGGTTTATGGTCTGAGGATAGATCATTGACAGTATAGATACTGAATGATTTGTAGAAGCCCTTCAACAACACAATATCAAGTACATCACTTGAAGGAGAATGATCACAATAATATGTATCATCCACAGGGCCTACTGCAATAATATCAGATTGCTTTTGCACGTAGCCATACAAAAGGACACCGTTTTGGTTATGGCATCTTGAATTCCAGTGCGAGTGCTTAGCGTTCAGGTCTCCCGCCATAATAACGGGAATATTCCCGGAAAACAGCTCGTCGAGCTCGTTGGCATCGAATTTATGCTTGGGCGCATTATATAGAGCCACTAGTTTCACTTCTCCCAGTGTGGCATCAGTAATGATAGCAGAGGCAGCTTCCATTCCCATATAGTCTCGGGTTGGTTCCTCCCGATGATGAATGCCTTTCTTAATAATAATTGCTGACCCACCTGACGGGGACTTTACTGTAGTGGGAAGAATTCTGTCTTTACGATAGACACAGTAACCAGGTAGCCTGAAGTCGCGGTCTGGCCTTAAGTGTGTCTCACATAGAAATGCTATGTCTATATCCCATTGGGTTAGGAAGTTGTAAAACTCAATACGCCTCCGGGGGACCCCCCTGGCGTTCCATATTACGCAACGAAGTTTACCTCGATTTGTAATAGAATAACATCGATCAGCCATACTGTCAGTGTTTATTCGTAAGTATTCCACTCATCAGTGGCATTTTCTTGCCCAGTTCGTTTAACAAATTGCATACACTGCCAATTTGTTTATACATTTCTTGAAAATCATTCACGTTAATGCTCTTATCTTGTTTGGAGACCATTGAGGCATAGGAAATCTCCGGGGACACTTTAGCACTTTGCACTCTCCTGACTTGCGGATATTTAGGACATTTTGTGTAACTGGAGGTGTGTTGTCCATTACATCGAATACATTTTGGGGGATCTTGTCCTTTTACATTTTGGCAGTCCTTTGACTGATGATCTCTAGCGCATTTGTTACAACGGGGGGATTCCGTGCAACCCATAGATACATGGCCAAAACGCAAACAATTATAGCATTGTAAAGGTTTCTTATTACCTCGAAACATTTCAACACTGACAGCTAAAGGCCCTATGCGGGTCACATTTTTAAGTGTCTTATTGTGTTCAGTGTTTGATAACAGAACCAGAATCATGGGCATATCAATTGATCCTTTGGCTTTTTTAAGCCTAATCACTTTCTCAGGGAAGTAGTTGGCCTTTTTCAGGTCTTCATTAAAATCGTTAAGGTCATAGGTCACGTCTACATTTCGTATAACGTATTTGAGGACTTTTTCCGATTTAAGTTGATGATGCTGAATCTTTAGCACGTTATCAGCCTTAATGCCAGATACCAATTTACTATGAGTTTCCTCATCATGACACCTTATTTTGATCGTCTCTGCTCTGCCTGTGTGTACAGTAATTAGGTTAATCGCCACATGCTTTTGAATCTCGCCCAGGATTTGCTTGATTGGCTGACCGTGAGTACGTATTATGATTGGCGGAATATAGGAGCTGCTCTTGGTATTTGGCTTTTCAACATTTTTTCGCTGTTCGGACTTGCTTTCTCGAAAAGCAACAGCGATTGTATCATTTATATCAACAACATCCTTAATGTTGTCAATTTTCAACCCTTTTTTAGCCTTTTTAGATTTTGCAGGTATCCATTTATCCGTATCATTGTATAGCCGTTTGCGATTTGTACTAATCGGGTCTTTGCCATCGTTATCGTTACTCCCTAAGCCGGAGGGGATAATTTCCATAGGCTGAGGATTCACACTCTCTGTTTCACAAGAGTCTCTTAGATAGTCAGAAGTTACACCAGTAGGCTGATTACCTTTCATTGACAGAGCAGAGAATTGATCTTTGAGGAACTGCTCTAACTTATTAAAGTTCTTGTTGGCTTCATTGCGTGCTGCAGATATTTCAGCATTCATATTAGCAATTTTATCGTGGATTTCAGTTATGTTCCCTTTTAGTGACTCGACTTTTCCTTGTAAAATATCATACTTAGTGCACATTTCTTGGCGCAAAACCTCCAGCTTATCCTTAATTATAGCATCAAAAGTTTCGAATCCTCACGGACAGCGTCATGTATTCCTTTATTAGGGAGGACGGACACGGTAACCTCCAAATAAACCAATCACCAGGCAAAAGGCGAATATGTCGATGCCAACTGAATCATCTTAAACTCTTTATATCCTCTCTCTAACTTGGTCGAAGCCTAATCACAACCAGACATCGTGCTTCAAGCGATATGAGCAATTAGTTCTCTTGTTCTTTTGTTTTCTTAATAAAAAATTCAATTATTAAATTCTTTTAATGGTCCCTAAATGCATATTTAATAAAACATAATAGTGAGCTAGTTAAAATTTATTTTTATCAAAACAAAAATTCACCTTTTAAACTGTAATTGAATCAGGCTCGCCACTAAAAAAAATAGGTGAACAAGTTGTTGGTGCATCATGGGGGGATAAGAATGGAAATTTTTAGGGGTTTTTTTAACTTTCCAAGATTATTTTTTTTAATCCTGTTCTTCATTAAGCGTTGAAAGTTTTATTTTAGCAGGCGTTTTTTTAGCAATCTATGTTATAGATTATCCCGGGAACGAAGTAACAATGTATTAATACGCAGAGTGAGAAGGCCGACCAATCGCAGTGAGGGAGAGGATAGGTGGATTTTCACTATACACAACATTAATCGGACGAAATCGAACGGAGTCGTAATCCGTCGAACATTGCAAGTGTCTTCGGGCCGTCCGGAAAGAAATTAAAAATACAAATGATCACGTATGAATCAGAACAGTTCGGTACCCGATTGCTATCGTTATCTTCTAAGCTGCGTAGGTTTCTACATCTCATTCCCAGTTGGAGGACACCGAAAGCCGCAATGGACCTTAAGGATCCATTGTCGCAATCATATTTTTTTCCCTAATAGAAAAGAGCCAGGAGCCTCTTCTGCTCGTTTGCGATTGGTCAACGTCACGAGCAACGAGAGTGAAACTACTGAAACAGGAAGGCGTGTGGAAAGAATGCAATATAAATGGACAAGTGCGAGTCGAACTCGAGAGAGTTCAATACGATGAATATGTTATCTGTCATCTTTCTTTTAAATCTGGCCCAAATTTGTTTGTGGTAAGTAAAAAAGTATGTCTGATACGGGATTGTAGAGGGAAATTGCTGAATATTTTGTCTATTGCTGAATTCTGTCTTGTCGTATATTCTTGAATACGTGGATTAAGACCGAGTGATAGAAGGTATTCTGATATTTCATTTTTTTAATATGTCCTTAAAATAAATATTGAAGCCTCCTACTATAATAATTTTTTCGTGTGCACTGATAGCATTCTTAATGCATTCGACGGCAATTTTTGGAAGGCATTTTGGTGATTTATATACGGTTAGGAATTCAATACCAAATGCTTTGAATTGGAGGCATTCACAATGCACACCCCATCGACTATCTATAAATAAAACCTGAAGAAAATTAGAATTCGGGTCGATAGGCAGAGCTCTATGGCCTAATTCGTATATTATCATCTCATAAACACCTCGGTTTTCATACACATGAACTACTCGAAGTAAGAAATGAAACTCCTCCACATATTCCTCAACATACATACCTCTATCCAATACAATAACTGAACACAAGACATAAACCTTACTACGACAGAAAAGACGAAAATGATGCCTATATTTCGCGCGGGAAAACAAAATCTTTAGATGGATTTCTTTTTCCTGCAGTGCCACTATCGCCATTTAGTGGCGTTTTTGTTTTTGTAGAAAAATATTACGATATTAACTTTATATAAAAAAACCAATATTAAAGCCCGTCGTATGACAGATGCCACAGTAGGCGAATCTGAAAATTCGATTTTAATTAAGATATATCGTCTGTGACAGGATTAGTAATTGACTCGACTGCCAATAATAAAAAAAATTGCTACCAGTATGAAAGCGATATTGTCAAAATACGAGATGAAGATGAAGAATATGTTCTTACATATTTTTCAAAACTGTTTATCGTTTAGGGTCGCGGGGGCAAGAGCCCTGTGGAGGATCTCCAGCGCTCGTGATCATCCGCTATCAGGCGCGTGTCTCGAAGCGACACGAACTCAGATTTTCCATGTTTTCTAGCCATCTAGTTCTAGGCCGGCCCCTTGGTATATTACATAACCACCGGCATGGAAAAAACAACAGCTGTTTGTAGCATCACGTGGCCATACAAAAGCAACAGAGAACTCTCAGTGCGGTGAAGTAGCGGCTCAAAGCCCAAACATTTATTGTGCTGCTGTGAAGTCTATGTAGTAAGGTAACGGCGTACCTAAGATTACAACTACCACTCCTCTCAGGATTATGTCTACCGCTAGCACACGCGATCGCACTATTTCATCTTATTACCTGAGATGAGAATGGGGAGAAAGATAGATTTGAAAACAGAGAGTTTGGCTTTCTTCCCTAGTTCGTGCTGTTATTACGGATCGCCACAATTCGCGTCTGACAAAGCTTGCGTACCGATCCGATCATCTGATAAATATTGTTACTATGTTACTTCTTATGATCTTATTCTAAAGCCAGTCGTACGACAGTGGCCACAACAGAGCAAACGGTAAATTCAATTTTATTTTTGAATAATCATCTGTGATAGGACTGTCAAAAGTAAAAAAGTCGCTCTCACAATGAAAGCGAGACTTTCGCAATGTTACAAATTCATTACTGTCAATTTCACAGTGACTAACCTAACACAGAAGAATATCTACAACTGTTAAATGAAAACTTAAGTCTTCAGTGAAACTGGCATGTTGGGTTCGTTTTTTTCCCTGATTTTTTGGCGTTTTTATCTCTTATTTCTATAATTTTCTCGGCGGACCGTTTTGGGGATATATTGCACGATTACTATATATTAAAATAAGAAAATTAATTATATACATTAATATATAAGAGAGGAGGCATGATTTTTTATGTACATTAATGCCGATCATTATTATTTATTTCATTATATTTTGGTCCTTCGAGCAAACTGATTAATCGTAATTTTGGCCCTGTTCCCGAAGAGAGAGGATACATATGTTTATTAAAACTTTTACTTATTTTTTGATACTATCAGAACGTGAAGGCAAAATCAAAAAATGAAAAAAAAGTGACGACGCACTAACGAGCATTTTGCTTTCAAAATCGGACAAAAATATTTTGAGTAATTTTCAAATTGGAAATAAATGAAAATGCATGGAAAAGCTTATTAAAAGTATATTTTAGTGAAAATAAGTTCATATTTAAAAAAAAATATATATTTATTCTTCTTCATCTTCATCCATTAATGAATCATCGTTATTTGGTTGGGGCTTGAAAAGGTCTATTGTTTCTTTTAAAATCGGCTGGCTTTTGCTGGGTTTCCTTTTTCTTCCACAGCTGATCAATGGATCTGATGTGAGAAGAAGCCTATTTAAGACGTCTTCGTTACATCGTAACCGCGAAAACTTCCTTCAAAACCGGAAAAAAATTCCTGTTTCTGATCAAAATTTTCCCGACCTTAAAGGGTTAAAGTCCTTTAATTCAAAGTCGTGGAAAGATGTGGAAAATGTTTTTACTGTTATAGCAGGGTAATATCCTATAGAACACTATAAAAAAAAAAATTTACTCGATCTTCCTCGACACTATAACATAAACACCTTTTAAATTCCGTGAGGTTAACGTGAGGTCGATTCTCTTTTAAATTAAGTACATACCTTGTTCCAAAGGATCCATAACTCAAACTTGTCACTTTAACTCCAAAAAAATATACTTTAACTACAAAACAAAAATAGAGCGTATCGAGAATGTAGGCGTGCGTTCTGAACGATGCATCGTGATGTCTAGATTCCGACTACCTGTGCAGCGGGGGGGGGTGCGGAAAGGGTCTACTTCAAACCCTTTCCCGGATAGTACGTTAACTCAGGTACAAAATAACTATGGTCTTGGTGTCATTAGCTACATTTGGATTTTTTTACTTTTGTCCGATTTTGAAAGCAAAATGCTCGTTAGTGCGACGGAACGACCGACTTTGCGAAGACAGTAACGATTTTTTTTAATTAATTAACATCATTCTGGCAATGCAGTACCAAACATTCGCAAATGGTTTTTATTAAAATTAAATAAAAAATTAAATTTAATAATTTAAAATAGCTAAAATTACTTATTTATTTATTTATTTTATTTATATTTATTTAAGAAATTGACAGGATGAAATAAGTTGAACCCACAGGTGCCTGTATGGTTAAAAAGACCGAGGGTAGGCAACTGGGGGTCAGCAAGCATTAATTAAAAGCAAATCAAACAAACTAACATACGATACAATTACAAAAAACAAATATACCCAAGGTTAACAATTAATAAAGGTATACATAAAGGTATAAATCGCCAGGCGTGATTCAAAATCAAAAACCCGGAGAACCAAGAGCCAGCGAATCGAGTACTAGATTATTTATGGCTTACAAAAAATGAATAAACTTTAAAGAATCATATTCGAAAATCTGGTGCAAGATTACGGGCGAAGCACTGAAGATTCTTACTGAAAATATTAAAATCCTTTTCTGAACGAAGATTCAAAGGTAGGTGGGCACAGCATTTGATGCCTACGTATGATATACTACGCCGACGATAGCTAAGTTTAGTAAACGATAGAATTAACTGCCCGTTATGTCTGGTAGAATAGTAATGGCTAGTACAATTCCGAATCAAATCAATTAAATGACAACATTGAATTTAGAATTTTTGAAGACAAATAAACAAATAGGTATGTAATATAACTGATATATAGTTGGGATACCAAGCTCTGAAAATCTAGCCGCAACAGAAAAGCTTTTTGGCAAACAGAAATATGTCCTCAAAAACCATTTCTTTAATTTTTGTATTCTAGAGAGATTGTGCAAGGAGGATGAGCCCCAAAACACAATACTAAAGCAAAGATACGAATGTATCCAAGCGTAATAAAGCTGAAGAATAATTGAACGTAATAAGTACCGTAGGCGGGAAATAAATCCCTGCCTCCTATTCAGTTTAGATAACAGTAAATTAATGTGCAGATCCCACGACAGATTATGTGAAATCGTAACTCCAAAATATGTAAATGACGTCACTGTCGAGAGCATATGATTATCAAAATATAATGGAAGAACGGTTGGAATACCTTGTTTATTTCTCTGATACAATGCCATCACCTTCGTTTTATCCACGTTCACCTGTAAATGAGTGTCTTTAGCCCATACGCATAAATCGTTAAGTGCATTGTTAAGCAAAGAAATCAGGCCCGAGCAATCATTTACTCGCTGCTAAAAAAGTAATATCGTCAGCATACAATAAAATCTTTAATGGAGAATGAGGCTGTATATGAGAAACGATATCATTTATAAATAAACAAAATAATAGGGGCGAAAGAATCGATCCCTGAGGCACTCCCAGACTGCGCACAATTAATGAAGAGGTAGCATCAAAAAGTTTTAAAAAATACTTACGATCCATCAATAAAGATTTTAACCAAAATAGAGGAATACCAAATATACAGTATTGTCGAGATAACTTAAATAAAAGACGTTCAACAGAGACTTGGTCGAAAGCTTTGGAAAAGTCTATATAAGCGGCTATTACATAATTATTTATAGACATATTGGCAGAAACAAATTCCACGAGCTCGTAACAAGCTATCCCGATGCTTCTCTTTGGTACAAAACCATGTTGACAGACAGTAATAAAATTGTTCGAAAATATGTATTGTGACATTCGGATATAAAAAAGCTTCTCAAAAACCTTAGCAAAAAATGGAAGAGAAGTAACGGGGCGATAGTTAACAAAGGAAAGCGGATCACCCTTCTTAGGAGTCACCCTAGCTAATTTCAATGCCGTGGGAAATGCACTAGTAGATAGAGAGTATTTAAAAATTTGAGCTAATGGGCGGGATAATAAGCAACTAAATGTACCCAATATATGACAGGGTAGACCTAATAGATCCAGCGCTAAAGTGGTTTTCATCTTACGCATGACGTCTCCAACCTAATCAATCGTGATAGGTTATACAAAAAAACCAGTAGTAACGTTATGAAACTGGACAGTATCATTATCATTGACTGCATCCTGTGATATGTTAAAAGGAGTGGATAGAAGAGACTGGAGAAAATCAGTTAGCTTATCGCTATTAACAATATCCGAAATATCAAAAGGAGGATGAAGCGACTCCTTATGGAGCGCCAGATCCTTCAACACTCTCCAATTCTTTTTATTAGATTTAAGACTAAGAAAATGCCCAGCGTAAAATTTCTGCTTTACCTTTCTGATCCTTACACGCCATTTGTTAAATAAATCCTTAAACAATTTAATGTTTACAATTGTAGAATCACGCCGCGACTTCAAATAAAGCCTATTCTTGTGTTTAATATCTTGCAATAGTGAAAGGGTTATCCAAGGCTTCCTTGGTTGAACGGTAGCTTTAGAAACATTAAGTACCTTAAAATATGGGAGATAACCATCGAAACCAAGTTGAACGTGACGCAAAAAAGCATCGAATAATAAATTTACATTATGAACATTAGGTACTAGCCTCGACCAATCAGTTAAGGAAAAATAAGATTCCAAAACTGCGACTCGAAATCAAACGTTTGCTATAAGTAGGACGAGTATAGCCTATAGACGGAACAGACTCAAAAACCAACAAAAGTGGAAAATGATCTGTTATATGGACATCTAATGACTTACCAAAAAGTGGTTTAGTTGAAGCGAAACAAGTACCAATCGCAGTATATTTCCAAAAAACGAGGAGAAATGTGTATAGGCAAAAATCGATGGCAACAAAACTGCGGGCGTAATTGGATCGAGAATATAATGAATTTTGGGTGGGGGCGAACTAAAGTCCACGTTGAAATCGCCAGTGAGCACAATCTGATACCCGATATGCAAGAAACGTAAAAAATATTCGGATAAACAGGAGTTTAGCTTTTTCAAAGAACCTAAGATGGTCGATTCACCGAAAAAAATAGCCCGCTTCGTTTTAATAACCACCGTCAGGATTTCAAAGTCATCAGTAACGTATGAGCTCTGTTCAGGAATGTTAAACACGAGATTTGACGTTACATAAATACTGATACCTCCACCCCTTCGATGTGTACGAGTAATAGAAACAGATCTAAAGCCATCAAAAAGGGGGCTTCGAGTGGGTCGCGCAGCCAGGTTTCAACGAAAATCAATGTAGATCCGCAGTACAGCTGATTCGACTGATTTTTCCAGATGAGTCTTTGATAAAAACTGAGCCACTAAGCTTCATGCATTAGTAGGTCCGTGCCGGGATTTCGCCTCTGGAAGGAGTTTATAACGGGCGGTGGTAAGATCTTCCATTACAGCGATTTTCGGCTGACGTGATTTTAATTTCATACGATTTTTAATTACAAGGTCCCGATGCAAATAAGTAGTGAAACGCACAATTAAAGGTCGAGCCTTACCAGCGGTACGAGGACCTAACTGATGTGCTGCTACGATATGGATGGAAACAGCGAAGTTTTCGGAAAAGAAAGATGGGAGAATATCAACCAGTACCTCTGACGGCTGCTCGGCCAAACCACAAATACCCTACGGGAATGCTGCTCCAATTTGTCCATTTCTTCTTTTAGGAGGTCAATGCGAGAGCGACCGTTGAGGTAAAGGTCACTATCTAAAATATCAAATTTTTCCCGTAATGAATTGCATTTGGCGTCGAACGTCTCCATCTGCGTTGTTAACGTGTTCAGACGGGAAGAAATGGTTTTTAACTCTGTGCTCATCTCAGCTAGCTTACTGTTAAAAAGTTCGGTTAATTTATCCATAAATTTACTGGCAAATAAGTCCCAGATGTGAGGTCGTTCAAAAACGGAGAGCACAGCCGATTCAATCGAAGCCAAGATAAAGTCGTCAGTTGTGGACTTCGAGGGCGTACCACCAGCCTTCGAACGGGTAGATAAAGTTTTTATCGTGGTTTCAGGTTTCGGCATAATCGTTTATGTAGGCTGTTATGAATGAAACCACAGTAGACCCTGTACTGGTTGAAAATTGAAAAGAGACGGGGAGAATCGTCAAAACACAAATAATCACAGTTAACAAATACCACTCCCACTGCACATTAATGGTAAAGTCCAACAGCCGGAATAATCAGTGTTGTCTGGCTCACCCACATATTGAACTCTTGTTTGATTTTTTCATGGAATTTATAAGATATTATTGCATGTCAGGTAATAAATTGTAGTCCTAATTATAAGAAATAAATGAAAATCTTCGGTTCGCTTGCGCTAAAAAAATTACATAATGCACGTCCGCTCACAGCGAGATCCTGACATCTATGATTTTAATTTAATTTTCCTACTGTATTTAGTCTAGCGCGAATTCTTTTTAATGATAATAGATATAGTAAAAAATAAGTAAATAGAGAAAAATGAAGCATTTTTTATCACCCTTATTCCCAAAATGAAAGTTTAAGTTTCATTACTTAGAAGAAACAATCTTACAGGCATATAAATTCTGACGTCACAAACTGTTCCACGCAAAAAACGTAACCAACGTCGGCTGTGAGTAAAAAGCTATGACTTCAGTATTTATTCGGAATTTAACAATCAATGTGTTTTCGTTTGTTGGGAAACAATAAAGGTTGGATTGCTGCTCGGCAATGAAAACGTGCATGAAGCAGGAGGAGTTAGCATTTTATATATAAGACTAGTAATAAAGCCCGTCATACGACGGTGCCACAACTGGTGAATCTGAAAATTTGATTTTAATTATAAAATTTCTTCTGTGATAGGCCTGTAATAATTATGAGGACTCCCAATAGTAACTAAGTCGGTGTCAATATGAAAGCGAGGCTGAAAATGCTTTCTTACTTAGTTTACAAACCTGCTTATCCGTTATGGTTGCGGGGGCAGCGCTCGAGATTTTCCGCCATCAGGCGTATGTCCTCAAAGGCAATACCCAAGTGAGTCAATCGCAGATGCTCTATGTAGTCTAGCCATCTAGTTCTAGGCCGACCCCTTGATCTCTTATGTGACCACCGACTTGGAAAATAGCGACTGCTCTCTAAGAAGACAGTTTGCGGCATCCATACCGAAGCAACTGAGCGCTCTCAATGCGGAGAAGTAGTGGCTCAACACCTAATGACTGCCTTATAGTGATGCTGAACACTCTATCAGGGAACACCTGCCAAACCTAGGACCTCATTTCGATACTCTTTCGGTCATTAACCAAGACTCATGGCGATAGATGGGTTTGAAAAAAGACAACTTGACTTTCTTTCCTAGCTCAAGTTTGTTAACACGGATCACCACAGTTCGCGTCGGACACAGCTTGCTTTTGATTTTATTCAAAAGCCCGGCGTACGACAGTTACCGCAACAGTGGGAACTGTAAGCTCGATTTTATTTAAAAAAAAAAATTGATCTGTGACAGAACTGTGAAAATTGACAGGACCGCGATAATTGACAGTTTTGCCAATAGTAAAAAAGTCGCTGTCAATATGAAAGCGATACTAACAAAATGTGTCTTCTTACAATGTGACAAAATCACTACTGTCAATTTGATAGTTATAACCTAACACAAAAACACATCTACAACTGTTAGATACTCGTATAAACTTTGCTCTTCAGTGTAAATGGCTCGTCGGTCTCTTTTTTACCTCCCTCATTGCACAATTTCTTCGACAGACTGTTTTGGGGGCATATTGCACGATCACTATATTTTAAAACTAAAAACCTTAATTTTACACATGTAATGAATATTATAAAATGAGAAAAAATAATGTTATTTGCTTTTGATTTTATTCGATTGTTTTTTTTTCTTTTTTATGACTTTCCCTTTTTATTAATTTATTCAACTGATAAATTATTACTATGCAGATTTAACAAATATCAGAAAAATGTAAAAACTAATGTTGCCTATTTTTGACTTGTTAATCAATTTCAAAATTTAAATTGAATGTTATTATTTTTTATTAAAATTAAAAAATAAAAATCGTATACATGTAATGGATTCCGTAAGCTAAATTACTTATTTGCGATTTAATTTGATTTATTTATTTATTTATTTTAGTGTGCTATTTTTAAATGTCAATAGATGTATATAGTTGAATCTATGACGACGATATATTTTTGAACCGTAAACTACGAAAAATATAAGATTTTTTAAGTAATTTTCGTTTGCTGTGATTTTCAGATTTTAACAATCAGTGTTTTTTCATTTGTTTAAAAACAATGAAGGTTGTATTGTTGCTCATCGCTATGGAAACGGGCATGGAGCAGGAGAATTTAGCATTTTATACATAAGATGATAGCCACCACAAGACACTGACCCTGGCTACCTATAACGGACGTTCCCTTTCCTCAGAGAGTCGTCTGCAAGAACTAGAAGAAGAATTGGATAGGATCAACTAGGATATCATTGGACTCTGCGAAGTAAGAAGAAAAGGTGAAGATAAAATTGAGCTGAACAGTGGGCACATACTATACCTTAGAGGAACAACCGACGGAAGAGTTAGTGGTGTTGGATTCCTTATTCATAAGAAATGAAAGAATCAAATTATTGAGCTTGATAGTGCCTCCGACAGAATTGCAAGATTGGTCATCCAATTGTCGAGAAGATACAAGATACAGATCATACATTCCTATGCGCCAACCACAAGCTACTCTGATGAGGAAGTCGATGACTTTAATGAGGAACTAAGCAAGATGAACCAAAGAGGAAACTATTATCTTAAAGTCGTTATGGGCGACTTTAACGCCCGTGTCAGAGAAAAAAAGAAAGGAGAAAATTTTCTTGGTAGTCATGGTTATGGCACAAGAAATAAAAGAGGAAACAAACTGGTGGAATTTGCAGACTACGAACAACTGTACGTCATGAATTCCTTTTTCAAGAAGAAACCTCAGCGTAAATGGACTTAGAAAAGCCCAAATGGAGCAACTAGTGAAATAGATTACATTCTGGCAAACAGGAAGCACTTGATCCAAGACTGCACTGTTCTCAACAACTTCAACACAGGAAGCGACCACAGACTGGTAAAATGCAAGCTTGTTCTAAACACTAAAACAGAAAGACGAAAGCTTTTCAGGAATACAAAGAAGATCATCAACATTTCACGCCTACAAGAACGCAGAACGGGATTCCAGCTAGAACTGCGAAATCGCTTTGAAATCTTACAGAGCGGCATCCAGGAAGATGACATCACAGATATTAACAGGACACTAACTAAACACTTAAAAGAAGCAGCGGAAGTAGTAGCTGGAGAACAAGTTTCCAAACCATAGACGAAACTGGCAGAAGAAACGGGGAAATTAATGAAGAAACGAAGTGAAATGAAGACAAATAGAGAAGATACAAGATCAGTAATGGAATATGCGGAGCTTTGCAAGACAGTACGGAAACACATCACAGAAGATTTTCGGAAGTTCAACTGCAATCTTGTCAAAAAGGCGATTGAAGATAACAAGAGTTTGAAAACTGCGAAGAGAAAGCTCTGCATTGGAAGAAGAGGAATATTTGCACTCAAAAGAGAAAATGGCACAATCACGAAGAATGGAAGTGAAATCATCGAAATTGTGGAGGACTTCTACAATAAACTTTACAAATGTGAAGATGATAATGACGTAAGAAGAGCAGACCAACTGAAAGGAAAAGATGAAGTGTCACCGGTTTTGGAAGGCGAAGTTGACAAGGCTATTAAATCCATGAAGAAAGGAAAGTACCCCGGAGAAGATGGGATTACAATTGACCTGATTAAGGAAGTAGGAGAAGAATTCAACAAGTTACTGGCAAGTTTTTTCACGAAATGCCTTGAGATGTCAGACGTCCAGATGATTGGAATAATGCAATGATGGTTCTATTTTTCAAAAAAGGAGTCCGAGAAAATATCCAGAACTATCGCCCTATCAGCCTTTTGTCAGTTGTTTATAAGATCTTCAGTAAAGTCCTGACAAACAGACTTGATTCAGCACTAGACTCAGCATAACCAAGAGAACAAGCGGGCTTTCGAAGTGGATATAGCACGATCGACCACATTCAAGTTATTAGAGAACTTATGGAACGCCACAACGAATATGAAGTGCCACTTTGCTTTGCCTTCATCGACTTTGAGAAAGCTTTCGACTCGGTGTTCACATATGCTGTAGTGAAAGCTCTGGAAAGAATGGGAATAGCCGGAAGCTATATTAGTATTCTCCAGAAGATATTTAGTAAAGCGACTGCTACCATTCGTTTGGATAAAGGAAAAGCAAGGATCAACCTTGGAAAAGGAGACGCCATCTCACCAAAACTCTTCACAGAAGTTTTAGAGGAAGTCTTCAAGGAACTGAACTGGTCAAAAAAAGGACTTAAAATAAACGGCGAATTTCTTAACCACTTTCGTTTTGCTGATGACATCGTTCTCACCAGTAATAGTCCTTCTGAATTGGAGGAAATGTTACAAGAACTAGCAGAGGCTAGCCTGCGTGTAGGACTGAAACTCAATGACAACACGAAAACATTGAACTTGAATGACAGATTCAGCTCATGCAGATGCCGGGCAATGGTTGAAAAGTGAACATTGAACTGTTCTGCGAGTTCCCTCGTTGTTACATTGTGATCTTCATCAATTGCTTGGCGTACATCACCATTTGAAATCATGATTGGCCGACCAGAGAGGTGCATCTTGAAGAGTGCTATCTCCGCGTCTGAACCGGCGATACCATTCTTCTATTGTACGTAAACTAACAGTGCCATCACCAAAACGTTGGCAAATGTTTCGGTGACATTGCGCAGCACTGATCATTCCAGAATACTCGTAGAAGATTATTGCTCGAATATGCTCGCGTGAAGGTCCATTTCAGACCGTTGATGGTACTCACAGATGTATAGTAAGAAAGTTGATTCTTGGATGTAATATAGCAAATATATTCAGAAATCGAATGCAATAATTTGTTTGAAAAAATATGAACACCCCCTTCGGAAAATGAGCCCTTCTTGGGCACGGGATCTAGAACCGGAAGAAACTTTTGCAACAACCTGATAGTTGACAGGCTAATGTGTTTTAAACTAATTTATTTTAAAGGTTACATTTATTTATAAAGGTTTTAGAAATCCTATGCTTTAATTCAAGAGAAGTATTGTTGAAATAAATATAACACATTATCACATGGTACGTTTCCAGAGCAACCGGTATCATATAAGGATAAAATATTGTATTAAAAAGAGAATTTATATTAGAAACTAAATAATTTAGAATTCTATTAATCCAGACAAAAAAATGATAAAACTTAGTTGTGTGTGAAGGCCGGATGAAGGTATTAAATTGTTTATCAGGTATCAGCCACTCTTCTTTGCGTTGGAATAAAATTTCTATGTCGATAGCGCAAGCCTGCTCGCCCCCTGCTCTCTTGTTCAGAGCTAGCGTGAGATATTTGAGCTTGCTGAGGTGGCTGACACCCTTTTTGCTTGATATTGTGACAGAAAAAGAGAGACTGTGCATGTGTCTTTTTAGCTAAACAGAAGCAGAAAGAACAGGCTGCCTAGTTGCACATGAATAACAATGCTAGAAGAAATTATCAGACTGAATTTATTCTAAATAACATTTCATTTTAATCTTTTCTAAATCTATATATACAGGGTGTTTCATAATTGGTGTCCCATCTTTAGGTCCAAATAACGACTCAAGGGGAACAGATTGGGGGGAAATGAATATTGATTATTTGGTTTTAATGTCCCCTAATTCAGAATAAAAACATTTCGCGTCCCTGGGGGTGAAGGGGTAAATTTTGAAAATTTTAATTTTGTAGGGGTAGGGGTTAGACCCCATGTGTCATTCAGAAAGTTGTAAAGCATCATGCAAAATGTGGGTTTAGCAAAAAACCCGGTGAAAACTTCTCATCCACTTTATCGAGTGGGTAAAGTGTAAGGTATGGCTAGCTAATGTAGACAAAAACAGAAAAACTCATTAGAAACTTATTAGAACTTTATTTCAAATTTCATAATGTTTTTCCTGGGGGGAAAAGCCCGGTCGAGTTTATTAGCTTTTCAGGGTAACGACTCATTCATTCTCATTAATTTTCCAAATATAGGCCCTACTGTGTTCTAATAAGCATGGTTTTTGTCCACATCGGCTAACCATACCTTTCACTTTACCCACTCTACCCCTTCAAAATTAAAATTTTCAAAATTTACCCCTTCACCCCCAGGGATGCGAAATGTTCTTCATCGGAATTAGTGGACATCAAAACTAAATAATCAATATTCATTTTCCCTTGAGCCGTTATTTGGACCTAAAGACGGGACACCAATTATGAAACACCCTGTATAAAGAGGGATGTTTGTTTGTGGGTATTTAATACAAATCTACAGTTTTATTCCGTTCTTGATGAAATTTTGCATACTTGACCTTCAAACCATGAGGAAGGTCACTGTCTACCTCAGATTTCGAAAAAATAATAATTATTGATAAAAAAATTGATATTTATGGTTATGTTAAGACATATTAATGAGAAATATCTCATGACCAACAATGCAAGGCAGAGTTTGTGCAACAATGCTTATCAACAATGGTATCAACACGCAATTCACAAACACTCTGCACGGACCAACAATATATATCTCATGACCAACATGGCAAGGCAAAATTTGTGCAATAAAAGATAACTTTCAATTTGTAACAATGCAAGGAATTCCTGTTATTCAGGCTTTTCTTAGAAAAGAGAGTTCTTAGTACTTACCAATTTCTTGAAAAATCTTTAAAAATGATCAGTAACTGGAGATAATGTAGAGTTAGCAGACTATTGAGAAAAACTGGAAAGACGACAGAGGAAGCACTCCTTAAACTCCGTGCTGTATTGAGCCAATGGTAAGCAAGTAAATAGAAGAATCGGCGACCGCTAGACGACACAAAGTGATGAATGGCCAAGTTTTGCATCAAGACATCGAGAGAGGAGTGGGAATTGCATCAACATCAAGTGTACATCTAAAGCAAGATTTCGTGAGTAAGAACTTATTTAGACTAACAGTGGCATCCTTGGAGAGGTCCAGCCATGGTGAGCCTTTAAAAAAATTTTTTTCTAATTTTCATTAAGAACTCTTACTGTAGGTTAATTCTAAGAGTTTTAATTTAATTTTTTGAGATTGTTCTGTTTACCTACATATGTAATTATCCCGGGCAACGCCGGGTACCTCTGTTTGTATTTACAAATAACTAAGCATTGCTTAGTTCTTTACAGTTGTGGGGATGCCCTTATGAGACCCCTTGCCCAGAATTAACTGGCCCCGCCCCTGCCCCCCCCCCCCATCTCTGGAAGACCCAATCACCAGGAGGACCACAGTGTGAACAAAAGGTACATCAGCCCAGCAGAATCTAAACATAAGTGCACAGGTAACTCACCCTGGCCTCTGGTGTAGCTCTTAAGAATAGTTTAATATTATGAAATTGGTTTGGATTCAGAAATTTCTTGTCAGGGAATAAATTGAGTATTTTCATGTATACACTTTGTTTGGTTTTCTTCCCTCTTGTCACACCCTTCTCTGGCACGATACCTGTGATGGATGATTAATGTGGGTGCTATTAAAATGGGACCTTACACCTCACAACAAGCCCTTTCATTTGATATGTCACACGGTACAGTTTGCTAAAAAAAAAATTTTAATTTTCTAATTTGCCCTCCAAAATTGGCCTCCGTATTCAAAATTCATTTATTTACATTACACATCCTTGTTTGGGACACAGAAATTCATATGTGTACCAAATTTCAACTTAATCGATCTAGTAGATCCGAGTAAATTGGCTGTGACAGACGGACAGACAGACACAGGAGTGATCGTATAAAGGTTCCGTTTTTCATTCGGATGTACGGAACCCTAAAAATGGCTAAAACGAATCTTTACTAGGTCGCAATGCTAAAAACAAAGCGCTTATATAAATAGCAAAATGCCTCGTTGTTGCAGTGTTTATGGCTCTAGTACACAATTTACGATGGGGAAAATGAACATTTAACGTTTTCTCTATAGGGAGTGCAAGTGACGACGTCACAGCTGACGTCATTTGCGCGATGAACGGGCCGAGAGCCTAGGAAATGGGATCGCTGGTTCCAAACATTGGAACCACGCAATATATGTACTAGTAACGTTGAAACGGGCGGCCAGTAAAAATGACATCTCTTAAATTATTATGTTAATTTGTGTAATTGATACTATTATTAAGACATTTAATCCCATTATATAATTTATACATTAATATTAGAACGCTTTTTAATCACTTTTAATCACTTAGCAAAAGAATGCCATCGTTCGCGGATCTTTCTTTCTTTGGGAAAACGATAGATGTCTAAATCGCTGTTTTGGCTCCTTCTTGAGCAGTGAGGAACTAAACAATTTCACATCTTAAATGTGTTATAAACACTGGACTTATACAAAGCGATTTTATTCCATCCCTACGTTGGAACCATGTTAAATCCCGAAGCGAGAAGACTTGTTTGGAACCAAATCGAGTCACGTGACTGAAGAAATCCAAGGACTGACGTCACACTTGCACTCCCTATTGAAGGAGAAAATTCCGATCTTGATGAAATTTTGCATGCTTGACCTTCAAAGCATGAGGAAGGTCATTGTCTACCTCATATTTCGGAAAAATAAGAATTATCGATAAAAATATCACATGACCAACAATGCAAGGCAAAGTTTGTGCAACAATAGGTATCAACAATGGTATCAACACGCAATTCACAAACACCTGCACCAACCAACAATATATATCTCATGACCAACAACGCAAGGAAAAGTTTGTGCAATATAGATAAATTTCAATTTGTAACAATGCATAGAATTCCTGTTATTCAGGCTTTTCTTAGAAAAGAGAGTTCTTAGTGCTTAACAATTTCTTGAAAATCTTTAAAAATGATCAGTAACTGATAATGTAGAGTTAGCAGACTATTGAGAAAGAGTAGAAATACGACAGAAGAAGCACTCCTTTAACTCCGTGCTGTATTGAGCAAATGGTAAGCAAATAAATAGAAGAATCGGCGACCGCTAGACGACACAAAGTGATGAATGGCCAAGTTTTGCATCAAGACATCGAGAGAGGAGTGGGAATTGCAACAACATCAAGTGTACATCTAAAGCAAGATTTCGTGAGTAAGAACTTATTTAGACTAACAGTGGAATCCTTGGAGAGGTCCAGCCATGGTGAGCCTTTAAAAACATTTTTTTCGAATTTTCATTAAGAACTCTTACTGTAGGTTAATACTAAGCGTTTCCATGTGTTTATTTTTAAGATATTGCATAATTTAATCCAAAAAAAAGTCCGAACCACGCCGGGGTTATCACCTAGCTTATTTGGTAGCACAGCATATTCAAGCATTTCATAAAAATACATTTTGACTATATTCTGTGGGAATGTGTATATTTTGGAAACTGAGATGCTGATAATGCGCTGACTGAACGTTCGTTTCCAAGAATTATTAATAATGAGCTTAAAATGATGATGAGGTGACAAAACATTAATAACGCAGCGTCTATTGATGAGGAAAAGGTGTCACGCGTGTCTACCTTGAGCTCCCTATCAAACGTCCAGAAGACTGGCAAAAATTTATGTGTCTGGAAAGGAAAGGGAAAGAACGAGTATTGGTCAGAGAAACTCTGCAACTAAAACAGAAAAGCTATACAGTCATTTGAATAATCTGAACACCGGGAGTTTCCAATAGAGTAAGATGGTATTAGAGCTTCTGCGTCAAGGGCAAGAAATTCTTGAGTCTAAAGTATCTGGTTATGATCCGCAGTGGTGAGGCAAGTCAAGAAGAGTTTAGATAAAGTGCCGGTATATCACCTAGAATTCCTGGTTTTCGTATTTTTCGTAAATTGGATAGTCCCTTTGCTCTGTGTTGTACTGATTGAGTTATTATTTAACCAATTGGGAGTTATAATTAAATTTTTTGAGATTGTTCTCTTTACCTACAAGTGTAATTATCCCGGGCAACGCCGGGTACCTCTGCTAGTTCTTCTATATTTATATCTATATACAACGTGTCCCAAAACTCAACGATAAGCTTGTAACTACGAATCAACCTCGTCATGATCATTCGGGAAAAAATAAGAAAAAATTTTTTTTTATTTTATTTTAAATATTAATTGACTTTTTATGAAAACAATAATATCTATAATTTTGTGGAATATCTATAATTTTGTGGTCACAGTAGAATAAATAAGGTACAAGGGGGGTCAAATTTCAAAGTTTTCATAAAAAGTCAATTAATATTTAAAATAAAATAAAAAAAATTTTTTTCTTATTTTTTCCCGAATGATCATGACGAGGTTGATTCGTAGGTACAAGCTTATCGTTGAGTTTTGGGACACGTTGTATATAAAGAAGGATGTTTGTGGGTTTGTTTGTTTGTGGGTTTGTTTTTTGTACAAATCTACAGTTTTATTCCGATCTTGATGAAATTTTGCATACTTGACCTTCAAACCATGAGGAAGGTCACTGTCTAATTCAGATTTCGGAAAAATAATAATTATCGATAAAATATCGATATTCATGGTTATGGCAGGGCATAGTAATTAGAAATATCTCATGACCAACAATGCAAGGCAAAGTTTGTGCAACAATAGGTGTCAATAATGGTATCAAAACGAAATTCACAAACACTCTGCACCGACCAACAATATACGAGGTGCATTCAAGTTCTAAGGCCTCCGATTTTTTTTCTAATTACTTCTCGACGTAATCGCCCTGCAGACGTACACATTTTTCACAACGCTGACGCCGTGATTCCATGGCAGCGGCGAAGGCTTCTTTAGGAGTCTGTTTTGACCACTGGAAAATCGCTGAGGCAATAGCAGCACGGCTGGTGAATGTGCGGCCACGGAGAGTGTCTTTCATTGTTGGAAAAAGCCAAAAGTCACTAGGAGCCAGATCAGGTGAGTAGGGAGCATGAGGAATCACTTGAAAGTTGTTATCACGAAGAAACTGTTGCGTAACATTAGCTCGATGTGCGGGTGCATTGTCTTGGTGAAACAGCACACGCGCAGCCCTTCCCGGATGTTTTTGTTGCAGTGCAGGAAGGAATTTGTTCTTCAAAACATTTTCATAGGATGCACCTGTTACCGTGGTGCCCTTTGGAACGCAATGGGTAAGGATTACGCCCTCGCTGTCCCAGAACATGGACACCATCATTTTTTCAGCACTGGCAGTTACCCGAAATTTTTTTGGTGGCGGTGAATCTGTGTGCTTCCATTGAGCTGACTGGCGCTTTGTTTCTGGATTGAAAAATGGTATCCACGTCTCATCCATTGTCACAACCGATGAAAAGAAAGTCCCATTCATGCTGTCGTTGCTCATCAACATTGCTTGGCAACATGCCACACGGGCAGCCTTGTGGTCGTCCGTCAGCATTCGTGGCACCCACCTGGATGACACTTTTCGCATTTTCAGGTCGTCATGCAGGATTGTGTGCACAGAACCCACACAAATGCCAACTCTGGAGGCGATCTGTTCAACAGTCATTAGGCGATCCCCCAAAACAATTCTCTCCACTTTCTCGATCATGTCGTCAGACCGGCTTGTGCGAGCCCGAGGTTGTTTCGGTTTGTTGTCACACGATGTTCTGCCTTCATTAAACTGTCGCACCCAAGAACGCACTTTCGACACATCCATAACTCCATCACCACATGTCTCCTTCAACTGTCGATGAATTTCAATTGGTTTCACACCACGCAAATTCAGAAAACGAATGATTGCACGCTGTTCAAGTAAGGAAAACGTCGCCATTTTAAGTATCTAAAACAGTTCTCATTCTCGCCGCTGGCGGTAAAATTCCATCTGCCATACGGTGCTGCCATCTCTGGGATGTATTGACAATGAACGCGGCCTCATTTTAAAACAATGCGCATGTTTCTATCTCTTTCCAATCCGGAGAAAAAAAATCGGAGGCCTTAGAACTTGAATGCACCTCGTATATCTCATGACCAACAATATATATCTCATGACCAACAATTCAGGTTTTTCTTAGAAAAGAGAGTTCTTAATACTTAACAATTTCTTGAAAATCTTTAAAAATGATCAGTAACTGGAGATAATGGAGAGTTAGCAGACAATTGAGGAAGAGTGGAAAGACGACAGTGGAAGCACTCCTTTAGCTCCGTGCTGTATTAAGCAAATGGGAAGCAGGTCAATAGGAGAATCGGCGGTCGCTAAAATACACAAAGAGATGAATGGCTAAGTTTTGATTCAAGATATCGAGAGAAAAAAGGGAATTGCAACAACATCAAGTGTACATCTAAAGTAAGATTACGTGAGTAAGAAATTATTTAGACTAGCAGTGGCATCCTTGGAGAAGTCCATCTATTGTGAGCGTTTAAAATTTTTTTCTTCAAATTTTCATAAAGAATTTTTACTGTATCTCACGACTTTTAATTATGTAATTAAATAGTTTCCTTAATTTACGATTCGCTCAGAATGTCGTGGAAAGAGAAAGGAGGAGGGACGACAAAGTTCCATTAATTCATTATAATATTTAATGAACTGGGTTAAAAATTAGCAATTACAAAGGATCTTGAATTGTCAATTAATATCGATTCAGGATTTGACTATTTAAAAGTTCACAAGTTTTGGTCGTTGTCCTTGGTGAGAACAGTTGAGT
Organism: Rhysida immarginata; assembly: GCA_023313115.1. NCBI lineage: Eukaryota > Metazoa > Arthropoda > Chilopoda > Scolopendromorpha > Scolopendridae > Rhysida > Rhysida immarginata. The sequence continues at coordinate 85,400 of JAHWFO010083522.1, forward strand.
CGGGAAATGGGCTTCTATACTGAAGTGATGATAGGACCAATAGCGAAGTGGTCCGCGGCGAAACCAACATGAGAGGTATAAGATAGCGGAACGCAACTCGTGTGTAAGTAAGGCTCTAAAGATGTAGGTATTCCTATCCGCCATTTTGGTTCCAGCCTCGATACTTAAAAGTATTGGCCGCATAGGGTCGAGCGTGTACTAAGGCGACGCTTTTTGATAAAATGAACAAAATATTGCATTACATCGTGAAAAACATTTATTTTAATATAAATGAGATTCTATTTGAAGGGCCTAGTCGTACATTGGCATCGATAAAACGTGAATTGTGTGAATTTGAGCGCCAATTTGTAAGTATAGCACTCTTCATGCAAAAGGCCTAAATAATCTGAGTTACGCTAGTTTTCATAAAAAAAATCCGTTTAATATCCCATTATTATTATTATTATTATTATTAATTACCTACTTGTTGTTGTTAAAAGTTCTAAATTCTTTTAAAATTTCCATCACTTTAACACACATAGGCCGGATTGTTTTGTAATAGTACAATAATGAACTAAAAATCGTTTTCGTTATATATAATTTGTTAAAATTCCTTCCTCTTTTATATATTAAAAACGAAAATCTTATATTTCATAAAAAATTAACAATATTAATTTAAAAAAATTATTATCTTTGTTAATATATTTAAAACAATTATACATAAAAGACATAGAAGTAAACTTTTTGCATTTAAAAAATAAAGATATAACAAATAAAAATAAAATATAAATAATTCCACCGCCATAAAATTATGCTATTATTGCTGTTCCAATTATGAAAAGTTTTACAAAAATTTCATTAGCATTATCTAAATAAGCTTCACACAAAACAAACAAACAAACGAACGACTTAAATAAATGTTAATTCCTGTCACAAATAATTTTTCCAAATTAAAGTAACAACTTTTTAATCCTCTATATGTTGTTAAACTTAATAATCCATGTTTGGA
>JAHWFO010083524.1:0-14610 GCA_023313115.1 Rhysida immarginata
CAGACTCTGAAATTGTTTTTCATGATTTCATATTTTCTAATACTTATAAAATTCAGTCGTGTGTAATCGCCGTTATGAAGAATGATAATTTTCCGCACACAAGGATAAAATATAATGAAAGCTATTTTTTTTTTAATAAATACATGAGTCCGGAAATTATGGTAGAACTGTGTAAAAAGTATAAATTACTGAAGGCATAATCCTGATCAATCGCCTCCGATTCCTTAAATTGTTACCTTCGAACAATTATTTAACAACTGAAGAGTCTTCAGTCCACTGAATATGGTAATGTTTATTGAGAAACCTAATTTTTTAAAAAATAATAATAAAAAAATACTTTATGTAAGCTTTTATGATAAAAGTCTTCCGTTAAATATGATAATAGTTTAAAAAAAAATAAAAATTCAATTTATGAATATTTATCATCACAGCCAGCATCGTTTCTTCAATGTATTTTTACCGAACCGTAAACAGTGAATGTGCTTACTAAAATGCACTTGGCTAATGGATATTTTTTATGTTTTAGCCGATGAAAGCCGCCTATACTCGTTTAGTAATAGAAGGAAACTTGAAAGTTCGATTTCAAGCTGTGAATCCGTTATGGAAGACGATTCATCTTGTATCTTTAAAGCCCCACGTGTTCCGCATGGCCTGCACGTGTTTAGAAAATTTTCTCAGCGGTAGACCATCGTTTGGAAAAACAAGTCTTGCTTCCTGTCTAAAACAAATGGTCTAGATTCATTCACGTCAATCTTTCTAAAAGTTAAAATAGTTTTCACGGTGAAAAAATACGAGTAAATCCTATTTAAAAATTCATCATTCTTTTTTCGAAAAAAAGAAAGAAAATATATTAAAACAATAGAAATTAAAGGATTCTTTAACGCGCGAAAGTTTCTAATTTAATAAGTAACGCCTAACATGAATTAGAAACGTTTTATATTTTCATACGTATATTATTATTATTATTATTATTATTATTATTATTATTATTATTTTAAATTTAAATGAGTTCAGTCTCCTTATAATGGGGAAAATCGTGAATTAATAAAAACAAAAAAATAAATAATAAATAAAGTCACCAATCTTGAAGAAACTTGTGAGATGGAAGAAAATTCAAAGGATGTAGTCTATTGAAGATGTTGTTGATAGTAGAAATAAACCCAGTCTATTGAGGATGTAGATGAAGTCTTGTGCAGATAATGTTGATAGGGGAAAACGATAATCTTGAAGTACGGATGAAATTTTGAAGAGGGTGATCCAAATATTTGGGATAAAATTTATATAAAAAAACGTTTTCGAGAATTTTTCTCATCATCAGTTGGATTAAATATTTTTGAATGTTGAAAACAGTTGAAATGAGAATTTAACAATTGATATAAAGGTGACGAAGCTAAGTTGGTTGTAATTGTTGGTTATGATTGTTGGCTATTGTATATTAGGGTGATTGTTGTTTAAAAGTAGTGTCCATTTATTGTTTATCTCTATTGATGGTTTGGCTAAATTTTTGTTATTTGTAATGATATTTATTGTTTCTTTAATTAATCTTTTTTTATAATTTTCTTCTTTTCCAATGATTTTTGTGTTATTCCAATCTGGTGTGTGGTTTTCTTTGATACAATGATTTACTAAATGGTTGTTTTTGTCTTTGTGGCGAAGTGCTCTTTCATGTTCTTTTAATCTTATTTCTAATTGTCGTTTAGTTTGACCTGTGTAGATATGTTCACAATTTTTACATGGTATTTGATAAATTATATTTCTAGTGTTCCATTTTTCTTTATTATTTTGACATATTTCTTTGAAATTGATATTTGTGCTATTATTTTGATTGATTGTTGTTTTTAAGTTGGTGGTGGTTATTAATGTTTTAGTAATGTTATTTGTTATTTTTGGTATGATTTTTATGTTTGGTATTTGTTCTAATATTTTTTTCTGTTTCTGGAAAATTTTTATTATTGTATTGTATTGAATATCTTTTTTGTTGTTCTTGTAGAATTGGTATAGTTTTTGTTGTATTGTTTGTAAACGTATCTATTAAAATTTTGTCTATTAAAGTTATTGGATATTTGAGTTTTCTTCCATCTCACAAGTTTCTTCAAGATTGGTGACTTCATTTATTATTTATTTTTTTGTTTTTATTAATTCACGATTTTCCCCATTATAAGGAGACTGAACTCATTTAAATTTAAATTAATCATTTAAACTCCTTAGATCAATTATTATTATTATTTGTTAAAGAGGAAAATTCTATACTTTCTCCCGCAAAATGTTGAAATGAGACCTGTAATAACAGTATTCCTCTGGTGATAATATACTAAGAAACATTTTGTTGTGGCTTTCAAGTAATTATATACTGATAGGCAAATTGCAGATTACAACAATTCACCTAAAGTCTTAAAGACATAAATGAATCAGTGCAATAAATAAATGAAATATCTGTATATGTAGGTTGTTCAAGGCAAACAGGGAATTTATTTTTTCAGAGGTAATATAAAACATTTTTTAAATTTATTTTTTCAGAATTTATTTGTTCAACCTGCTGTCAGTCATGTGAAGCTCCAAGTGTCTTTTATCACTGATAAGTGCCGCGCCAGTTGTAGGTTACAAAAGTAACTAGCAATAAAATGGCGACCGAAGATGTTAGTGTGTACGGAACAGGATATTGTGATGAAGTTTTTGGTGAATGAAGTGTGAAATCTGCTATAGAAGTAAGCGGTTCACAAAAGGTCGTAGTCCATTGGGGATGATCCCATCGTGGCGTTATGAAGTAACAGCCGTTCATCCCGTGAACACTCACCGTGTGAAACGCCTGATACATGTGACTATTACTGCCAGTATTTGAAGGACACTTACAACGCTTTAAGGAAGAAGCGGTTAGTTTCATCACGAAAGGGTTCTTTCAAAAGGGCAACGTCCGATTTCACAAAGTACACAGCTCTATTTGTACACTGCAAGAACTGGGTTGTGAGCAACTGCCGCATTCGCCGTTCTCTCCTGATCTTTCACCAAGCACTTCTCATCTATCCAAGCTCTTGAAAGAATTCTTGGGAGGCCAGCATTTCGGAAGTGACGAAAGAAGTAAGTGAAATTCTGTGCAAACTATTTGCGACACAAAGCAAACAGTTCTATGATAAGTTATTCAGGTCCTTGTAAAACGTTGAGAGAAATGCATAAATATAGCAGGGGATTACAATGAGAAAAAGAAATGCTTAGTATTATTAAATACTGACTGCTCAATTGAAAGTGGATTTTAGACACTTTCGGTTTTAGACGTTTTGTCGAATATCTAGAAAAATACTTGACAAATTATCCTGAAACTTCAGGAGTGTAAAGAGCATGTTACTCCTCATATATTTAGCGAAAGTTTTGTCCCGAAGGTAAATAGGGGACCAGCAATAAATTGAACAAAAAATATAATGTTTGGGATCACCGTGTAAAAAATAATACTTGAAATGCGTTGTAGCTGTAGCATACAGTCCTGGAAAAAATGATAGGAACTTTTGCGTTTTCAACATAACATTTTTATAATGAATTTATTTTAACGAAACTTTACTCACCTGTGTCTACACTGCATTGACACCACTGGTTTCAATTCAGTTAAAATATTTATAAAAATTAGTTGAGCCACAACCAATTTTTGAAAGAAAAGGTGGGAACACCTTCAGTTATCATGAGATTGCTCGTATTTAATACTTTATAAATCCACCATTTTTGTTTATCACATGAAACACACGGTTCTTCATAGATTCTATTAGTTTTTCAAGAGTTCTGCACGAAATTTCTTCCTAAGCCTCAAGAACAGCCTGTTTGAGACTCTGGACATTCTCAAACTGCCGCCCATTCTTATTAACGGACCGAACCATGATTCCTCAGAGATTTTCGATGGGGTGAAGGTCTGGATTTCTCGCAGGCCATTTCATAACCCGGATGTTTTTGGTCTTGAACCACTCCATAGTCGATTTGGAAACGTGACATGGGGCGTTGTCCTGCTGAAATATCCAATCTTGGCCTCCGATGATTGGTTCAAATGGGATAAGATACTTCTGAAGCATTTCTTGGTACTGGACGCCGTTCATGCGGCCATCTACAAACACTAATTCCACCTTTCCACTGGCACTGAATGCCCCCCCAAACCATAACTGAACCGCCACCCTGGATGCGCTTTGAAAAGTGCTTTGGTTCCTTTCGTCAATCGTGCCAATAATAGTTCCAAACATCGGGGCCATCGAGGTTGAACTTTTTTTCATCACTAAAGATGACTGAGTTCCATTCGGAAGTCCAGGTTTGATACTGTTTGGCTAACTGAAGACGAACGACTGTGTGCTGGTTGGTAAGAGTTGGTTTCTGTTTCATTTTCTGGCGTTGGGGATGAGGACATTGGTTGAGATAGTTATTATAGTTCTTCGATGAGCCTGTGTTCCAATCGCCTGTTTGATGGAGTTGGCAGAAATTTGCTTGTTGCTTGCCATGCGAAAAATTCGACGGTGGTCTCTATCACTAAGTGCTTTAGGCCTTCCTGTCATTTTCTTTGTACCATATGATTCTATATTTTTCAGGAAAGACGAATTTACTTGCTTAGACCTTCCGATCAAACGAGAAATTTCTGCATTTGACATGCCTTGTTCTTTATAAGCCATGATTTTTCCTCTCTCATAATGGGTAAGTTGTTTACCACGTCCCATTTTGAAGATACTTAGTGAACAAGTTTTATTTTATCAGAGATATGTCTTCTTGTTCAGAATTTCATTAATATGCAATGGTGAGAAAGTCTCACATTCCCAGTTTGGGGGTGGGGGGGACAGATTATTCATTTAGTTCCTATCATTTTTTCCACCCTTTTTTCAAAAATTGGTTGTGGCTCAACTAATTTTTTAAATATTTTGACTGAATTGAAACCAGTGGTGTCATTGCAGTGTGAGCACAGGTGTGTAAAGTTTCGTTGAAATAAATTCATTATTAAAAATGTTATGTTGAAAACACAAAAGTTCCTATCATTTTTTCCAGGACTGTATGTTTATGAGGCTTCTTTTGCTTATCTGTGTTCATTGTATCAGAATAGCGCATATAATCATGAGGATATAATTCATGGAGATATAAAGGTTTCTTTAAAAAAAATTCGAAATTTTGTCGTAAGTTTTTTGTTTATAAAAAAAAAATAAAATCTCTACTGTAGTTTGTCATGTTTCAGGAAACGTGAGAAACTATAGTAGAGACAACACCCTGCAATCAGAATATAAAAATATTAAATATTCGATGAAATACGAGCATTTTTACTAAATAATTTTTAACTGCGCATGCGCTACCAAATTGTCGGTGCATAATTTATTAGTTAAATGTAAAGACCTACCCTTATAAAAAGTTCAAGCAAACATCGTGAAAATTCAGAAAGATGTCGTCGATAGAATGAGTTGAATTTCAGTTGCTGTCAAAAATAAACAAAACAATAAGGGGCTTTCTCCAAATTTTTATTTTTGGACTGGATATCAGCACCAACTTCTTCTCCGTCCAAACATCAGTTGCGCGCATTAGACCGGGTTCTCATTTGACAATGTTACACTGGAGACTGCGAGTAAACGGGCGGTGGGAGGGGGAGGGGAGGGAAGTCCTCCACACTCTTCCTGATTTAGCAATGAATTCATCACCTTCATCGGAATCTCGTACATCAGATGATGCGCTGGAAATGCGAGTTTCTTCAGAATTCATTTCAAGATTGTCTTCCGATTCTGACGCATCTACTTCTGGAATAAATTCGTCATCAGATACTGTTAGAGATAAAATTATTAGCAGTGCGAGCAGTGGAAGAATGTAATATAAACCTAACAGAAGCACCCACAAAGATTAATATTGAAATGCAAAAAAATCATTCAATTAACATAAATGAAATCAATTAAATACATGAGCTTAAGCTACAGCACAAATCAATAGTTTAAGAAATAAATAGAGCACTCGTGATCTTAGCAGTATAATCCTAAAACTCAGAATAAGGACAAACGTCCAGTAAATCAAAATGAAATCCCTTCAGGCAATAATTCGTCCTTTGCTTACGAACACTAAGCCTGACGTAACTTACAAAATGTCTACATCAGTCTACTTCAAAAAATAGTTTCTTATCCACAAACAATAAAGCTTTATAACTAATAAATTACAGGCCACCTGGTTAGGTGGGTACACACTTTATCTCTTGCTCATGCAACAGGAAGAGATTATCTAACCTACTCCCTGGCTCACAATCGTCGTATAGTCCTCATCAGATAAGTTAAACCTCGACCTTGAAGGTCTAGGATTATTCTTGCCTCCCATTTTAGCTTCAAGAATAATCCTAGACCTTCAAGGTCGAGGTTTAACTTATCTGATGAGGACTATACATAAAATGAGGAGATTAGGCACAAAAAAATAACACCAGCTAAATTCGCTTTATGCCTTGTTCACACTTAAACAGAGTTCCAGAACTCTGAAACTTTGAGAAAAGTAAAATTGTCAAACTCTAATTTCATGCGTTCACACTTGAACAACGATTTCGCGAAGAGTTGCGAGTTCGTGAGTACCCAATCGTAGCCAACTGCTGAGCGATATTGTCATATACCGCCCTATTTCTCTTCATGGACTTCAAATCGTCCTGCACCTTATCTTCGTGCCATATTTTCAACAAAGCTTTCGTTTCGCTTTCTGACCAATTTGCCCACTTGTTGGCAGCCATTATGATCGAAAGAGTTTGAGCGGCGAGTAGAGGCGGAACGTCATGCTGACGTAGATTTGTAGAACTCTCTTCTAGAAGTTTAAGTTGTAGAAAAGTCGCCATCTTGGTTCAAGTTCTACAAAATGAGTTCAAGTGTGAACGCCGAAGTTTCTGAAAGTGGACGGGTTTTCTACAACTCTGGTTTAAGTGTGAACAAGGCATTAGTTTCAAGTGAAGTATAATTTCCTTTCTCGTAAAGAGTCTACCACCAAACGGGCTTGTAAAATTAAGGAGATTAATGACGATACATACGTTGCATAAAATTACACTATTCAATGAGTCTGCACAAAGGGAAATGTTCTGGCACTGTGTTCTTAGATATAACCCCAGCTTAGTCTTCTCACCAGCAGAAGTCTTCTCACATCTGGCGCGGACGCTTATTGTACAATTAAAAAAATATCAGCTATACGCACTAGAAAAGAAAATATGCCTACATTTAAATGAAACTTCATGAGCGAGTTTTTAAAGAGAAGCACTAAGGGTAATGAGGTTTTCTACCGTTTCTATCGCAGTTTATGCCCGTCTCGAACACGGAGAACTAACGTGTAATGTAGCCTTGTGAAAATTTCTACGGAAAGACGCCGGGATATGCAATAAGCTGATAAACCCAATGGAAATAGCCTTTCACACGGCGTAACTGGAAAACGCTGACAATGCCTTTGTCGCACTCAGTACACGCCAGAAGCATAGTTCTAGCTCCGAAATGAATGTGGCGGGCTTGGCTAACGAAGCCTTGACACGAGCACGAGTATTAATTCTAACCGACGCAGTTCGCGACGAATAAGGGAAAACGATTCCTTACTTTCTCCGTCGCTCTCTCCAACTGTCACCTTCTCGCACGGTTCCTCTTCAGCTTCCTTGGCTAAGCGTTTATCTTCTCACGCTCTCCATCGCTCACTTCCATGCGAATCTCGTTTGATCCGCCTTCCGCGCCCACGTTGGTGACGGATTTCCTATTCCACCGTCTTTCAAGACTTCTCCTGTTCCACTCACCTCTTTCTCTCCAACTCACTCGACTACGAGCCCGGTACTCCTCTGACGTCAGTCCTTTACTTTTCTTTACGTCACTATGTGAATTCTTGAAGTCATTACATGTTCCGTTCTCTCCTTTCTGGTAGAAACCCTGGTCTTGTATCTTCTTTCTACATTTACCCCTGACAGACACACTCAAGATATCTTCCAGGTCACTCGCATCGCACTCATATAGAATTTGAACAATGTCATCTGATTTCCTTCAGCGGGCCATTTTTCAAAATTTACCAACTTCAGACTCTGTATAGAACAAGGATAACAACGTGCTGTATTTGTAACGAAGCATATCAAGAGAGTTCCTGGTGGGACCCTACGAGTGTTTTTCATTATTTACATTTTTTGAAAGAACTTTTTATAAGCCTATTATGTAATATTTATCTGAAATCTAAGAAAAGTGAATAATAAAAACACCCTCAGGAATAAAATAAACAGGAGTAAATAGTTGTTATAGTAAGGGCAGGATAACATAAAAACCCCCTTTGACGTCTTCAGAGGGCTCCCTTGGTATATAAAGGTTAACTCTGTCTTTATTCCCCATTTTTTATCTCCAATGTTATCCCTTATCTTTTATACCGACTCTTTGTTCCCACATTGATCCTGCATATTCTCACTTTACCTTCCTGTTTTAAAACTTCTCTTTATCCCCAATTTTTTATACCCTTTCATTTCTTATTTTTATCCCTGTTTCCCCCATTTATACTCTTTACTCTCCACTTTTTTATTCTCCACTCTTATCCAGTTTTGCCTCATTTTTATTTCATTTAATTTCCACCTTTTTACCCCAACTTTTAGCTTTATTTATCCCCCTATTTTTACCCCTAGTTTTTAGTTCCCTTGTATTCCCTACTCTTATCTGTTTTTACTCTATTTTTATCCTTTTTTATCCCCCAACTTTGTATCCTCTGTGTCTACCCCATTTTATTTACAGTGTCCCAAATTGATGTATACACTCTTTGAAACGTTATAACTCAGCAACGAAATGAGATACGAGGGTTGGGGAAAAAGTCATGGCAACTATTTTTTTCTTGAAGATACCAGTGCGGTTGGAAAATGTGACATATACAGACGAAAGGAAAAGATGTTAACTACATGTGTGGACAATGAATAGCACTGAAATATCGTAACACACTAATTTATTACGGTAGTATACAGGGCAATGTGGCCTTCACGGTGCAAAAGAATGACAACACAGTACACATAAAGTTGACATGACAAACCTGGGCCTAAAGACCCTCAAAGTAGTCCCCTGCTACTGTCACCACATGCTGCCAATGATGTGGGAGGGCTGAATACCATCAGTCCGAACGTTGCTCATCACTGGTTGACACACGTCCTTGCTGAAACTTTCCTACCCACCGTGCTACTGTACGGTATCGTAGGGCATTATTCCCATGGGCTTCCACTAATTCACCGTGATATTCCATCGCATTTCTTCCTCGGAGAACGGCTATTTTGATGTAAGTGCGCTGTTCAACACGGGTTACTTCCATCTCTCACGACACTCACCAACTGACTGATTTCACAGCCCTCGCTGCGCTACTACCAGCTATCACAGTGCCATCTGTTGTTCTGCATACACACTATGCCTGCAGAACTTCCACACGACACATATACGTTTTTGATCCGTTCACATATCTGCAAGAAAAAAAATAGTTGCCATGACTTATGCCCCAACCCTCGTAGAAATATAAAGTTTATTCCTTAAGCTCGTACATGTTCAAGATCTCCACCTTCTGCCACAGTACACTCCCAACACCGACATACAGACTGGAATTGTAGCTAATTGAATATTATTGATGGAATTTTCAATCTGATCTCTTAATTCCGTCAGTGTTTGAGGGTTTGTGGCGTACACCGAGTTCTTAAAATTCCCTAAAGGTAGGGGAGAAATTAGGAGATCGAGGTGGGAAACTCCGTAGCACTTCCTCTTCATCCTATCCATCTGTGAATGAATGTGTCATCGGGGAAAGTTTTCGCATCGACATGAAAGTGAGGTGGAGCCCCGTCTTGTTGGAAGTAAACCTTATTTCCTTTCTCGAAGAGATCATTAAGACGTGGAATCATGAGTTCCAATATTTGCACCTAAGTCTGACCCGTGACAGTACGTTCGAAAAAGTACGGCCCAATTAATCCACTGGAGGACAGACCACACCACACTTTTCCAGCGCCGTCTGGATCATACACAACAAACTTTAAATTTCTATCCCATTTCGCTGCTGAGGTATAACGTTTCAAAGAGTGCTTACATCAATTTGGGACAATCTGTATTTTTAACGCACTTAATTCCCGCTTTAAAACTTTTTATTCACTTTTAAGGGAGCAACTTCCAAGAAACCCAGCATCTTCCGTTACTTTCAGAAACCTTCCTTAAACCTGCCTTGAGAATACTTATTTTTTGTTTCCTATTACGATAAATGTCTCAAATTAACTTCCATTGAGTGTTTCGTCATATTAGAATGTCCAATTTTTACAATTGCTGTAATTAAATACGTCACTTCCCTTATTGTTTATGGTCTGATTTTCACTAAAGGAAGGTATATTGCGTTTCAACAAAAAATCAAAAACGCAAAACATTAAATGAAAAATTAAGATTCAAATAGCGCATGAAATAAAATACAGTATATGAAGAATGCCAAAATCTTAATCCTGAGATTTATCCTCACAAAAGCCTAATGTTCAACGAAAGACACTTAATCATGTGTTCAAAGGTTTTCTCACAAAAATGCGTATATCTGTCGAAGCAATAATTTACCTTATTACAATAAATTATAAATAAGGTGGAATAAGGAAATAAATAAAAGGAAAAATTCCGCGACCTGGCATCAAACCAGGGACCCGACTCAACGCGTCGCTGCTCTAGCCAAAGTTTTGAATAAATTTTTCTTTTCATTTATTACTCTCTTCCACCTCATTTATTTAATTATTGAAGAAGTATATCCAGTTCTTTTAATTACTTAATTTCCAAGAATTTATAAATTAATTTTTCATTTAAAAATTATAACGCGTTTCCCATAAGCTGCACACTGCTACCTGTAAACACACACAAACACACAGCAACATACACCCATACACACATTCTCGTCAACTGAAATGAACACGCAAACAATTTATAATTATCTTCAGACATTAAAACAGCAAGGTTCATTTACCACGGAATTTTTAAAGTGATAATTTAGGTAACTGATATTAAAATACGTCTATAAGGAACAGAGGCGCTTAGAGAACATTAAATTCACGCTTTTTACGATGTTAGATGATTATTTGATATAGGTCTATGTATTCAAGGAAAATTAAAAAAAAGATAAGAATCATAGTGTAGCAAATTTCTAGAAAGCTAATTCAAGTTTAACTTTAAAGAATGAGCTGAGATAATTTAAAGATTCCCGAAAAATTAGCAAATTTATTTTTAGAATGTGGAAGAAGAAAGAGGAGGTATAAGAAGTCTTTGACTTTTATCGCGAAGATAAACTCACTTTACTAGAAATGCAAGAGAGAATAAAAGAGAGACTTGTATTCTGTTATCTGACTCCGTTATTTTTGTAACACTAATGGCAAAGGTGAACCCGTGGGATTCACACTTCTTATTTTTAAACATCTAATGATAACTCCATTTCAGTGGAACTGTCAACATAATACTGCTAGCATGTGTTAGCATGGAAAAAGACAGCTTTAAGCGAACAGTAAGGCATTTAAAGTTTGGTGCTCCCATTGCGCCATTTAAAACACTTTTTCTAGAAATCACGGATATTGTGGTATGCTAGAATTAATTCATCGTCAGAGTGCTGTGTTAATTTTTTTGCTTTTGCCGTTTCTATTGGCAATGAACAACTTCCCAAGTAACACGCTAGAATTAGTTCAATTTATAATTCTCGATTGTTCCAAATTAAAACATTTCCCATACCTCTCAAAATCTGAATTAAATACATCAAGCTCGACTACAAATAAGCATACAGCTTAAAAATATCGCATGCACATGCATGATGTTGCTTAAAATATATGCAGAAATTGATTTTGAAACTGTCAAGTGAGGTTCTTCCCCTCCGCCAGATGTAATTTTTTATTAGAATATCTACAATTCTACCGCCAGCGTTTAATGGTGCTGCGTTTTCCTAGAGAAATAAATTGCTTTATTCAGAGTATTGATGATTTTCTACATAGAAGATAATTATACTAAGATACCTCTACCAAGTAAGACGTTGCCCGTCAAGCCTGCTGAAATTCTCCGACCTTACCAAGGATTTCGCAGGAAAGTGAAAATAAAACTGTCAGATATTCAAATAGTTAGGCATTAACTAGTCAAAAGACCCGATGCTCATCGTTCATTTTATTTTCAGTTGATTAGTGACGATCAACAAAAAACCATGCTGTTCTTAAATATTTGTGAAGTAAGTTTATATAGCCTATCGGGTGATTATAAATGTGTTCTTATTCACAGCTCTCTGGAGTCGCCCTAATCAACGCATTTCGGTGAAATTTGATATACTGTATAGGCAACTCACACAATGAGAAAGATTTCAGTAGACAAAAGTAGTTTAAATTTTCACTATTTTCAGTAGAAAGTTTATGCAAACATCGAGTAGTCAGTGAAATACAACCATTCGTCATGCCTTTAAGAATAGCCTAGCTGTACTGCGAGAACAACGTCGTTAAAAAGGACTACCAGGACAACGAGAAAAATTTGAAAAAAATTGAAAAATTTGAAGAGCCTGAGGACTTTGCTACCAGTAAGGAATCAGCTATCGACGAGGACGAAGCTGTTTAGGAAGTTACTATTGCTGTGGCTTACAGATCTTCTTGTTATTGATTATTTATTTCCTACCCTCGATGCTAAAGACCCTTTTTACAGTCGTGCCCATATAGAATCTATATTATGGATCTATATTTCACAAGCTCTATATATAATGCAACACAATATTAATCTAATTGTACTAATTCAAAATTTCACATGATGCGGTTTCCATATAACACGGTATACGGTTTCCATATAACGCAGGAGCAAATAATCTGACATTCTTAAAATACGGTACGAATTAATTGCGTTATAGAAGGGTGGGCTGTATGGAATACCTGTCGCCCCTACGTGTGCACCAATTGTTTTCCAGTTAAGTTTGGTATGGATTCACCAATGATTCTTTCTGGGCATATTTTCCTTTGGGGAGCTAACACCTTGAGATCAAACCTAACTCCACAAATTAATATTTTCATAATATAATTCAATAAAATAGCACAAAAAAAATTTATTGACTTCAGCGTATGATTATCATTCTATGACTTTCAATTATTCTTCAGATTCAATTCATTTCATCAGTATTCAAGACTTTGACTCTTTGTCATATGACTCAGGTACGAAAGTGAAAGCTTTCCATGCCGAAGAGACTCATGGAAGTTGGAGGCGGGAAAATTAAAAGCGGAAATTGTATTTCATACGCGCCATAGTCAAAGTAGGGAAGCGGGATCTGAGCGACATAATAAGAGAGGCGAGAGCGACTTCAGGGAAGTTCACCCTCATTGTGAAAGACCAAGGACGGCAGTCGATTCTACAAAGGTGGCGATACATGAAGCAGCAATTACTAGATTTATTTATTTATTTATTTAATTTGTATATTATAATCCAATACGTCCATCCAGGGCCTGTATGGCCATAGGCCGACGAGTTGGGTCCGTGGATGGACCTGGATTAACGGCTGTTGTATGATGGTCACAGCAGCCGGGGGAGTGAAGATCGTGTCTCACAGATGGTCGCCCATCCAGTGACTTGCCGTGTCTGACGTTGCTTAACTTCCCTGAAGTTAGTGTTCAGTGAAAGCCACGATGCCACGGTCTCCCCTCAAATGATTCAATGTATGTCAATAATGTACATAGACAATTTAATTGAGCACTCGCAAGCAAGAGATTATGAGCCGCCCAAGTTAAGTGTTAATTTTCTTAAAGAGATTTTATCGTATCAAAATCGTCTCATCTCATTAGTCGTAAACGATCTAATAAGTGTAATAGTTCGTTAGAAGATAAATGACTTAATTCTGAAACTACCTGTCCCATTAATGCTATATTTTCGTCCAAGGAGGTTCCTGCCACCACGACACTTGCGTCCGGATTATCGTCGACGAAAAATGTTCTTAGCCCGTACGACGGTAATGATTTGATTCCTATAACTCTCATCGCACTTAAAATCTAAGCGTTTGCAACTATAACGCACAGTGTTTGATCCAATTGCAAAATACGAATTCCATGAGTTAAAAAGTTTATTTAAAGAAGTTAATTTAATGAGCATTGAATGAAGATTAAATGGAATATTTCCCTTTGGTTTAAGAGCCTACATTGAAGACATTTTAGGAGTTTTATTGCGAATTGATATCTCATGTAAGAGACTAGTATTCTATAATAATACTATTTTGAATTATTGGGCTATTGAGTGATTTTGTGAGTTATTCTCTTTCTATGCATCATTAGTGACCGTCATTTCCTTCCATTTTTCAATTGAAAAATCATAACGTCTTCTGTATTCTGTGAATGTGCACCGGCTGTGACCTCTATCCGCCATGTTTTTTGTTCATCATTAGGCTCCACCTTTCAAAATTATCATTATTAAGTCAAAGGATCCACTCCGATGCTCAGCGGGCTTGCGGGGTCAGAACTCGTAAGATCCTGGTTTCTGCACTTCCACAAAATTTACTTTGTAAGAGGGTTGTTCCGAAAGTAAGTTTCGCCATTTTTTTCACACGGAAACTTTATTGCCAAGAAAAACAGCATCATGAACTATACACCTTGCACTATTTTTCGACATAGTCGCCACCGACATTGAGACATTGGTCGTACCGTGCAATCAGTTTGAAGAAAGAATAACA
>JAHWFO010083524.1:19610-37307 GCA_023313115.1 Rhysida immarginata
CGATTGATCAGGATTATGCCTTCAGTAATTTATACTTTTTACACAGTTCTACCATAATTTCCGGACTCATGTATTTATTAAAAAAAAAATAGCTTTCATTATATTTTATCCTTGTGTGCGGAAAATTATCATTCTTCATAACGGCGATTACACACGACTGAATTTTATAAGTATTAGAAAATATGAAATCATGAAAAACAATTTCAGAGTCTGACGATACCTCCGCAAACTTCATAGCAAAGACAATAAAATCTGTACACACTGGCCGGAATGAATTAGAAACATCTTTTTTAATACTGTATTGGACCCCCTTTGGCTCGAATGACAGCAAATGTGCGGGTTGCGATAGAGAGACCATGAGTTGTTTAAGCACTTGTAAGTTAATAAAGATGAGGCATTCGCCAGAGATTATCTCAGTTTTCGGAGAAGAGGACTTTGCTATCGGATATGTCGTTCCAACGTGCCCCAATCATTTTCTATGGGTTCAGAGTTGGGCTGAGGGGCACGAAGCTTTATTCGTGCTCCCTAAACCACTGCTGAATCAGCCGTGCAAGATGAACAGTAGCGTTATCGTCCATAAAGAAGCCTTCACATGCAGGAAAAAGTGCACCATTGCAAGATGAACTTGATCGACAGCCATGTCAACATTTGTCAAATGTTTTCTAGTGAATGCCGTATTTCTCTGTACAAACGACTGCGGTTTGGCTCATGTATTATTGTCTTTGAGCCAAGTTACCTTTTTAATAAAGATACTCTAGATATCGCACCTTTCGAGAATCCAGTCAATCGTGGCTCCAGCTGGAAGAGCACCAGTTATTAGTCCCATTTCAAAATTACTTAGGTCTTTTTTTCTCCCCCTGAAAATAACAGGAAATCAAAACACAGTAACAACAGCAATGTCTAGTTTAATAAAAAAAACTTTGTGCATTATCTGCAATGAAACCTCCGAGGAAGATTGGATCCAGTGTTGTCAGTGTTTGGGGTGGGCACATGAGTGTTGAAACCTAGAAATGGGAGAAAATTACACTTGCGATATGTGTTTAAAGAAATAATATTAATTCTAATCTGTAATAATCCAGAAATAAAGTTTAAATAAAAAAATAGGATGTCCGAGGCTACTCCCCTTGTCCGGAGCTAACCTCCGTACTTCTGTTTTCAATAAATTTTTTTCTCTGAGAATTTTTTAGTCATTGCTTGCATATTTCAAGTTAAGTAACTTACAAGAAGAGGCTACGGCATTGGAGAAACGGATTCAGGTGGGAGACTTGGCGTATACAGGGTGTAACTAAAGGTGTGTTACAAACTTTGGGGAATGATAGAACTGGTCAAAATAAGCATTTTTTGTTCTATGAACATTGGTCCACAACTGCATTGTTTAAGAGTTATAGCAACTGTTCAAAATGACGCCCTTCAGCGTCAATGCAGGCTTGCATTCGTCGCTGTACGTTGCAAGACACCCGTTGCAGCATCTGCTGGGAGTCCCTGATGTTGTCTCCTGCTACAGCCAATCGTGCGATGAGTTCCTCCACTGAATTAACCATTGTTTCGTAGATCAGGGACTTTAGGTGGCCCCACACAAAGAAATCCAATGGTGTTAGGTCTGGTGATCGTGGCAGCCAGGTAACTGGACCACCCCGTCCAATCCAACGATCGCCAAACGTATCAGTGAGGAAGGCCCGGACATGCTGTGAGAAATGTGGAGGTGCACCATCATGTTGGAACCGCATTACTTGACGGATGTTAAGAGGTATGTCATCCAACAGTTCAGGCAGCACCTCCTGAAGAAAGACGAGGTAGGTTTGTGCATTCATACGAGCTGGGAGAATGTACGGCCCAATGAGGCGATTGCCAACAATACCAGCCCACACGTTGACAGAAAATCGTTGCTGGAAGCGCCTTGTCGAAATGGCATGTGGGTTGATTCGGTCCCAAACATGGATATCCTGGTGGTTGAAAATGCCTTCCCTGGTGAAGGTTGCTTCATCAGTGAACAGCACCTGCTGTGGGAATGCTGGTTCCTCTCTACAACGTGCAAGAAACCATCTGCAGAATGCCATACGTGGTGCAAAGTCAGCAGCTCCAAATGCTTGCACTCGTTGCATACGAAACGGATGAAACAGTTGGTCATGCAGAACTCGCCAAACAGATATGTGATCTGTGTTCATGATGTGTGCAAGCGCACGGGTGCTACATGTTGGTCTTTCGTGAACTCTACGATGCACAGCTTCTTCGAATTGAGCGGTACGACGGGTGCGAGCGCGACCATGCTCTCCACGCATCACAGCTACACTTCCTGTTGCTCGTAGACGTCGCACAAGCCGAGCAAACATTGTGTGAGCTGGCTGACGACGTTGTGGAAACTGCCGTCTGTACAGACGACAAGCAGCCCTTCCATTACCGTCTGCAGCACCGTACACTAACAACATGTCAGTGCACTGGTTAAAGGTGTAGTCCATATCCGGATGCGATCACACACTTTAGATTTTTTAGTGTGCAGGATCTGCTTGCATGGTAATGTGATGGTGTGGTCATGTTACTTTAAAAATTTACATGACCATACCATAATTCAGAAAGGGTGTGTCATAAGCCTGCATTGATGCTAAAGACGTCATTTTGAACAGTGGCTATAACTCTTAAACGATGCAGTTGTGGACCAATGTTCATAGAACAAAAAATGCTTATTTTGACAAGTTCTATCATTCCCCAAAGTTTGTAACACATCTTTAGTTACACCCTGTATGTAGAGGGTCCTTGCCTGTGTACGGACGGTAAGTGTGCAGAGCCGTAGCGCGCACTATTCAGCCATTCGCGAGATAATTGACATGAAATTTGGTCTCATGAAACGGCGCTCTGCGCACACGATTTGTCAGCAGCAGCTTAGCGCAACGGTAAATGGTGCGCTCGGCATCCCGTTCAAATCACGTCCGGGGAAATTTTTTCCAAAACTCTGCACAACGTTTTTTTTTTTCATTCCTTACTAATAATCACGATTAAAAATGCACTTTTATTTACTTTGTTTGTCAAGATTTTTTTTTTAAAATAAGTTATAAAAAATTGCACTTTGATACCTTTTTATTAATAATAATGAAAACACATTTTTATTTACTTTTTCAAGTTTCTTATTTTACAGTTAATAAAGGTATAAACATAGCGTTTTCTTATATCTCGTTAATAATTTCGATACAGTAAGGCATTTTTTACATTTTGAATAAATGGGACACATTTTAAAATATACAGTTCTTTTTCGACTGTTCATTTAAGTATCGTCAGTTTCACTCATTGCACAATGAGAACTATCCTCATTCTGGACATTTTACCAGAATTAACTTTCGCAGAAGAAGAAACTGTAAAAGAAGGAACTTGAAAAAGTAAATAAAATTGTTTTTTTCATTGTTTTTATTAATAAAAAGGTATAAAAGCATAATTTTTTTTATAACTTACTTACCTATTAAGGAAGAAAATAGGTTTAGTTGAGGGAATAGGTTCAAAGTTTTATCCTTGGGAAATGTGTGCATATATATACTGTTTTCTACATTTACTTTTGACTTACAACCCCAGACACAACAGTATTTGTTACTGGTTATCTTCATTTTGAAGCTATATTCACGAATACAACCATTCGCTGAGAAAACTCAGTGAATCTGTACCCGTTAAAGGCGCCATATTGTTAACTTCCACATCACCACTAAATGTCAGACACTTCTACTGCGCACGCCAATAATTCTTCATTTTTTATCATTTTCTTCACACTTCAATCATCTATCGTTCATCTACAAGTCTTCAGTTCTCTTCAGACAACTCTCATCATTCATTCATGAAGTTTTGTTATTATTTATTATTATTTATTTTTTTATCTTTTACATTTACAAAGTATAAAATCATTCAATATTAAATAACAAAGTTTACTTTATATTAAACTGTTGAAATTAGAATTGTTATTATTATGCACTTAGAATTAACACAGTGCTTTCTCGAATGAGTTTTCACTTCAAAATTCGAGAGGTCAGGATCAATGGCCAAAAAGGAGTTACTTTGAAGGATTTTTACAATAGGCATAAAAAACTTATATAGTGAATGAAGCCTTATACGATTTTGGTTGAACACCTACAGGTTTCAGCTTTATTGCCCGCCTTCTTCAGAGAATACAAAAAAAATAGGAGAAGGTGGTGAACAATAAAGCCAAAACCTCTATGCACATAAATCAAAATTATGTATTGTAAGGCTATGGTGTGCATACTAGTTTTGACTTTGTCTACCACTTCCTAAATGGCGTACCATAGAACTTTTTACATAATTTCTAACAGAGGACTTTACGGGTCATCATTGTTGATCACAGCTACATTTCAAGAGCACCATAAAGCGATTAAGCATAAATTGACTGATTTAAGTAGCGTTCTCGCTCGTTTCGTAACTCAGTAGCAAGTGCGTGCTTGAAGGTGCAATTTATATCCAACGAGCTTTAAGTTAGTCACTGTCAAAGATTGCATTAGTTTATCCGCAAGGAGATCTCGGAGTTTCCGAGAAGCGTTGCAAACCATCTGTATATTGCGTCAGAGCGGAATCGTGGTGTCTGGGATTTTCTTCGAGCATTCCAAAGTCACGGAGAAACCAGAATGAGATTTCGAAGAACGTTTTAACTGTATCAAATATTTTAGGTTGAAATTTCATCTTCTTATATGCATTCATATTGAAAGGAATTTAAATTCTTGGTTAAGAGGTTATTTCGTAGGAAAATCCTTAAATAAATTGACTCTGAATGAAAAAGATGTTTACATTTTCAGAATTATTTACAGAATTATTTTCAGAATTATTTACAGAATTATTTACAGACATCTCCTTTCCTCTGATCATGAAACATGTTTCTAGTAATCAATGACTGCATTCCTTGGTCAATAGAAGACCTATTTTGCTTTTCGCAGAGTTGTGGTATTTGTAATGCCCGTCTGCTACTGCTGCCGAATCGAGTGAGGCATCGCCGTACTGTTTGATCTCAGATGTTCATTTCTGGGTCATAAATATACAATGAGAAGAGACTAGACATTATATGATTGACTCATTCAATTTCTGTAAATCCCAGAGAAGTTTGTAGTATAGAGACTGGGCATTTGATGTTGGCCCATTCAAATTCTGTAATTCTTGTTGTGTGGCGCACTCAAATAGCTCAACTGGTTAGAGTGTTGCCAGCGATAGGCAAGGTCCCTGGTTCCAGTCTAGGTCGCAGAATTTTTCCTTCCCTTTTCTATTTCTATTCACAAAAACACAAGCTCTTCCATTTCCTATTCGAAACTGAAACTACTACCGTAGCGCTATCTGAACGACTGAGCAACATCGTTGAGCTCGTTGCATGCCGAGACTCGTGAAACGCCTTACAGGAAGCAGAAACTAATGCCAAATCTCCTTTTATAAACGTCTCTGGTAAATCCTCTTGTGTAGCGCCCTCTGAAAATCTGAGAAACATCTACGGAAACGTTCATGACATATGTCGTACAGGGTGACAATTATTGAGCTATATGAAATAAAAAATCAAATTTTCAAAAACTACTGACAAGGGAATTCCTCGAACATGTATGTCACAGATTTTCACCAAATTGAAATATATTACTCCTCTGAAGCTACTATAGGTGCTTGCAAAATAAGAGAGTGCGAAATTTTATTTCTTTCAAAATAAACCGCGAAAACGAAAATAATTGAGCACACATGGCCATATAATCACTCCAGTGTTAAAGTGGATAGGCTATGTGGAATTCCCTTGTGAGTTCAAAAATTTTATTCAAATGTTAAAAGTAACTACAGATATTCGGATTTAGGTTATAACATGTTCGATATGCTTGCCATCAATGGCCATGATGGGGCGCAGACGAAGAGCAAATTTCTGCATAATTCGCTGAAGTGTCGGAACATCGATGCTTTCGATGACCTCCTGAATGGCTGTTTTGAGGTGGTTTCGGGGTTATTTGCGTAAACTTTGTCTTTAATATTGCCCCACCAAAATGAGTCACAAGAGCTGAGATCAGGAGAATATGACGGCCAAGCAATTCCCATTCCAGTGGCCTCTGGGCACCCCAAAGCCAGAATGCGCTCTTCAAAGTGCTCTTCCAGGACTTCAAACACTTTATTGCTCTGTCCTGCTTGAACCACATCTGTTCGAAAACTGGGTCACTTTGGATAATAGGGAAGAGATCATTTTCTAAAATTTTGACATATCGTTCAGCAGTCACAGTGCGCATGCTCAAAAAAATCTCAACATGCCCTGCATTCAACCTACAAGTTTTAACTGAATCTCGGCAATTGTTCAAAAGTTTTTTTTCCATATAGCTCAATAATTGTCACCCTGTACAAGAAACAGGCAAGTCAATACCTTTACCAATTCTGCTACTCTCCCATATAATTTGGCAGCCGAAAATCTTCCTCATATTTTTATTTGAAAAAAAAAAAAAGAGTAAAGATTGCAGCTTTGCAGGCAAAACATGAATTGAGGCTTTATTTCCTGACTTCATTAGGGTTAGAATAAGCCTGATGAAAGCGGGAAATAAAATTGAAACCGCCTGCTTCCGTAATACGAAATCATGTTGCACCTTCAAAGCCTCAATTCTAAATCAGAAAAAGAATTCTCTCAGAAAAAGAGAAAATCTCATCGATGAAGAGACTAGAACGACGGAAATGAGCAGACTGTAAGCAATAACTGTAACAGGGCCAAACAACGTTAGACAAACGTAAATAACCGGGCCAAAGTAGAAGTTAAACAAACACACAAACTTCTCCCATTTCCTTTACGAAACTGAAACTATTTCAGTAGCGCCACTTGAACGACTGAGCAACATCGATGAGTCCATAGCTTGCTGGGATTCGCGAAACCCATTACAAGAAATAGAAGCCAAATTTCCAGTTATAAACGTCTCTGGGTTATCTGTACCGCACGCTTAAGTAAGTACTGGTAGAGAAATTTCTATTTTTATTAGTATCAGCCCTCAAGAGTTGATAGAAAAAAAATCATTTTTGAAAAAATTAATTAAATTTTTTTTGAATTATTCTCCTCATTGTAGAATATCATGTGGATATTAAAGTAATATCATATTTTATGAAAAGCTGTCTTTATTTATGCGCGACACATTCGTGGAATTTTTGTTATTACAACTTTCTTATTCATTGTTTTGCGTTGTCGAATATGTTTGAAGATTATCAAAAAATTTTTAATAACCTTGCAAAAATTGTCTCCAGCAGCGGCGATCGAATACAAAAAGTTTTATAATAGTTTTGTTTAAAATCTACGTAATTCAATATAACACTGTCCAGTGGTGAAAAAAATCCTTCTGATACCAATTCTACAGAGAAGCGATGTAACATTAGAACCGTTTGATCTAGAGTCAAGAAATTTAGAAAAGGATGTAAATTAAAAGAAAAAAGAGAAACGATATTCGAGCGATCAGAGAGATAGGAGGGGGATATGAATAAAAGAAAAGGAAACGCATGATTTCGATGTGATGGAGAATAAACAGTCGATAAATGAAAACCTCATATTGGGAAAACAAAGGAACATTCCGTGAAAAGAAAGAAAGCGGATACTGATCGAAACATGTGCGAGATTACGACGAGGAAAAGCCATCGATTAAAAGTACGAGGGGCGGAACAAAACCGCTTCCTATTTATTTTTTTTAAAAATATTAAATTTATAAATTTTAGTTTTAACATAAAGTTATCTTTGGTCAATAATAAACACCCAGTTATTCTTTCGACCTAGATTATAGCACTTTAACTTTCTCTGAAGCAGACGCTCTGTTGTAGCTCGGTTCTGTTTGTGCTACAGTGCATGTGCTTTGCTACAGACCTTTTCATTATGCGCGTCCTTACATGTGATTCAGTATTCATGCCTCTATCAACCTCTAAAATATTTCACACTACTATAATATTCTATAATTATAAAATAACGTAATAATATAATTCTCGATTTCTCGATTATTTAAAAATCTCAAAAATACAAATACTTCAGAATCCTTTTCATATTGATACAAAATTAAACAAGAATTAAGAGAGAAAAAAGGATTTTTTCAAACCACGTTTTTATTATGTTTTATTATAATATCTCTTCAAGCAACGCCACCTAAAAAACAAGGCCTGCTACTTGCCTGCTGATTGCGTCATCAAACGAGGGTTGACAATCCAACCATCATTGTTTACAACAAACGAAAAAACACCGATTACAACAAGTGGTCTTTCGTTTGTTGGAAACAATGAAGATTGGATTGTCAGCCCTCGTTTGATGATGCAGTAAGCAGGCTTTGTTTTAGGTGGTTTTGCTTCAAGCCGGCGTCAACAATTTGTGAAATTAATTGTTTGGTCTAACAATCAATTCGCAGAAAATCGTTCCTCTGCAAATCGGCAACAAAGTTACAAAAAAAAAATCCGATTTGAAAATTTTTTCCTTTAACATGCAGTCATTGTTCCTGTGTATATGTATCAAGTTTCAGCTCTCTAGCTTGTCGGGAAGTTGGTTTAAAATTAATTAAACCGGATAGACGCGGACAGACACACAGGAAAGTAAGCTAAATAAAAGCGTATAAAAAATAAAATACGTTAAGCTTCGCCAAACATTTTCATATACTTATTATACAAGTATCTGCTTAAGTTTTTCATGTCAATTTTCTAGCTACTTTTTTTTTCATTTTCATTTCTTCATAGCAATGTAAGAAGAAAAAAAACGGGCGTGTGCTTAAGACCGCACGACTGAAGAGAAAACTTCTATGGCGATTCTAATCGATTCTAAGTAATATGTATGTAAATTAGATAAATATTATTATGGATGTTATTACTTGGCCGAATCAGGAAGAAGCCATAAATTAATATTATTTTTGTATAAAACCATTTAATTACATTGGTTTTCTCATTAGATCTACAATGTGTGCACTTATAACTATGCATAAATTACACAGGCCTGCGAAATTGAAGTTTTTGAAAAATACAAGAGAAGTTTTCGCTGATATTTATGTTATTTGGTGTGCTGATTTCGAAAATGACCTCCATTTTTTTCCATCACGTCAGGATTTTTTGTAAAATCGAAATCGATATTTTTGCTAAAATCCTATTTGAAAAGGAATTCTCGCGAATAATTTTGCATGTACTATCTGGCAACAATGGAACGTTTCAGCCTGTTCTTCGCTGACCGATCCTAAATTTTCGGGGGGAAAATCCACATGTGAGTAAAGGAAATGTATTTTGATACTCATGGAGTAACCCAATGCTTGAAATTTGTCCAGCATATTCATTACAAGCCAGGATCCTTGTAATCACCCAGAAATTTACTGACGACATCTTTGATTGCAATCCAAGCTTCCTTTTCCTTTGTTGTCATGCTTGTCTCAAATTCTTTAACCTTCATAAGCTTGCGGATATCCAAGTAAAATTGAATTTTTCAAGAAATCCTAACATGATAGAAATTTTTCTTTATTATTTTTGAAATCAGCACCAAAAAATACATAAAGTTAAGGTATCAATTCCCTTGTATTTTTTTCATCGCAGACCTGTGTTATCTGTTGAATTTTGCTGTTGATTTTGTAAATCAATATCTTCTTCAATATTATTAAAATCTAAGAAAGAAACAATGGCCTTGTTATAACTAAATATTTATTTACGAGATAAAAAGTTTTGATTCAAATCTCTCTAAATTTCTAAAAAAAAAAAAAAAATCTCCGTCAGCTGTAGTTCCGTATTTTGTTTTACACTCATTTGGGTCATTCGACAAATTTAAATCCGATGTGTCCACTTAAAACATTATCATGGTGAAATCAATTAAAGGCTTTCATTTTTCTTTTAAGAAATCAACATTGAAATCTCTCTGAAATCATAGGTAATTGATAAGTTCCGATTGAGCAGAGCAGACCCTGTTGTAAAATAAATGATCAAATTTTCATGGATGAATTCGATGATTTTTTTTTACACTTTGATTGGGTGAGATATAAATAGCAACTATTATAATAATTAGTGGCACATCGTCGCTGCTATAAAAAATGCTTTGAAAAGCGAAAGACACCGCTTTTGCAATCCCTTCTCGTCGACCATTATTTTTCCTGAAGTGACGTTGTTCGTCGGCCAATGAAATAAATTCTCGTAAGAGCAGAATTGAATAAACATTAAATAATTTAGTTCTGATTTCTTTACTCCAGTTTTCTATTAAATTTGAAGAGAAGGGTGGCCCTCCAAAAGTAAATAAACAAGAATGATTTTACTGCCATGGCAGATAAAATGGAGCGCTTTTTCGTGTTACGGCATCCAGACATCAGTCACGGATACCTAAAACTAACCTGCATTTTAAAACACTTGAAATAAAACTATGTAAATAAGAAAACTGAATTGTAAATTCCTAAATAATTAAATCAACATAAAAAGAGAATGTAAACGAATAAAATTGGAGCACCAAAAGGTTAAATGAAAAGTGATAAAGGACAATTTCTTTGTATATTCGAACAAATAAAAGTTCTTTTCTTTCTAGGTATTCTATATAATGTTAAACGAAATGAGTGTCAATTTTTGAAGCATTCTGTTTAAACATCTTTTATTTTTTTCATTTTCCATTGCTAAAGCTTTTATACGTAATCATCTACTGTTGAAGCAAGTAATTAGCAACTAGCAATTAGCTATTGACAACAATAATATGTCTAACAGAAGTTAGCTATTGATAATGTTAGGCCTAACAGCAATTTGCTGTGGAAAGCAATTAACTATGGATAACAATAGGCCTAACAATCCTAACGAGTTGTTAGTTATATTACATGTCATATCTTAGCATTGAAAAATCCAATGATACCGTAATGATACCATTAGATACGTACTAGTAAACCAATTTTAAACATCATTAATTACTCGTTAAATTCATTAACGACACGTCTTTACGATTGTTTGATATATTACATGTCATGTCTTTGCATTGAAAGATTTAAATGGCACCATTTGGTATAATAGAACACGTGCTATTAAACGAGTTTCTACTATCTTTACTTACCCGCTATATTCATGCAAGACACATCGTTACCTTTGCTTGATATATTACATCCCATGTCATTGCATTGAAAGTTTCCGATTGTACTATATAGTACCAAAGAACAGGTATTACTAAACCAATTTCGAGTATCATTAATTACTGGTTATATCCATTCATGACACGCCGTGACAATAAATATATACATTTACTTTTACTTTTTACTTCCATCGCTGGACACCTTATGTGAACTTTTTTGCTCCCTTTCCTGTGAGGAATCATTTCCGGAAGTTTGATCCTTTACTTTTTTATTCATCCTGTATATTGAATATCCGTTTGAGTGATTTTACATTCAATTTTCTTTTATTTTCTTAACATGATATAGGGTGTTTTTGAATGATCTGTATACATGTATACTGATGTATACTGTAACGGTTTGCGCGAGTATAATTCTTTGTCACACTATTCAACCTTCAGTCTCACGTCAGTTCGAACTTTCAAAACTACGTATGTTTGCAAACATGTCATTAAATCGAGTGTTTGCGTTTTCAAAATTCACGTTTGAAAAAAAAATTGGAACACAGCGGGGGACGGAGACGTTTATTATCAACCAGCGCTGGCTAAATAAACATTTGGCTGGCCTATGCAATTATATTGGATTCTTTCCTAGTAATGTTATGTGATTACGATAACGTGTTGATTATAGATCCAGATTACAGATAAAGACTTTATACTAGTATTGATAAAGACTGCAGGGCCGTAGCCAGGACGTTATTATCTTGGGGGGGGGGGGGCGTTTTTCAAAAATTCCCGCCCCTTTTCCCAAATGGGGGGGGGGGGCCCCCCCCCCCCGACCCCCCCCCCCCCCCCCTGACTACGGGCTTAATAAGTGCTTAACTCATTATAATCTAGTTTATTTGAATGATTGAAATTTCATGTTTTGAAACGAATAAATTTTAGTACAGAATTTGAACTACCGCATTTCAAACTGGTTTGCGTAGCAATAGAATATTGCCAGCGTTAATAGCTATCTGGGGTTAGCCTGGCGGTCTATTTAAATACCGACGTCCAGTTTGTCACGGTAAAGCTATCGTTTATTAAAGTACGGCAATTACCTTTCTCAGTGCCAGAAGTCACGTGAGTTTATCAGCCATCTTTGCCACACATACGGCGCTAGATACCATTGAAAAACCTGTGGAGGATGCAATATAGATTAAATTTTTCATGAAATATTCGTTGATTTATCCAAAATTTTAATTCGAAAAAAAATTTTGAATGACTATGTCTTATTCTTGTGGATTTTTTTTTGTGCAGATTCTGAATCTGTTTTTAGATTTTTTTCTATCACGTCACGTTTCCAAGTGTTATAAATAGAGGCTGCAACGTTAAAGTAATGGGTGTGAAGAGAAGGGCTGTAATATTAAAGTATCCATATTTTTGAGCCACTAGAAAATTTATCAGGCCCTAGACACTGAATAATTTAAATGTTTCATTGAAAAACAAATCTCTGGTGATAGAAAAAAACTAAGGTCAGATATGGATTCAGCAAAAAAAAATCCTTACGAATCAGCTCAGTAATAAGAAGCAAAGAGGCTAATATTATAACTTTACTGAAAATATTAGAGAGGTTGCATTCTGCAATTCTCAAACGAGCAGAACATATAATATTTCCTTAGTGTTGTGACACGAAGAAAAAGTGATCAGTTTTCATTGCAAGTCGAATATTCAGGGTGGCCCAAAAAAACACTTACCGAACTCACTTTGAGAGCTGATAAATGTCTTATTAATGAACAGATTATAATGACATTTTAGTAACATGTGACACTTCAGAGCCTTCTTCACTCGCAATTGACCTTGTCGACATTTCTTTTCTGCTTGCTAGGTCAAAAACTTTCCTCTCGGCCCTTTCTGTCAGTTTTGGCTTTAGTCCAATGCTTCCAGTTTTGTTTTATCCATATTGGTCACCTGTTTTGAAGATATTCTGAATAGCACCAACTGATCGCCCCAATTTTGCTGCAGTGTATCTGTATGATTTCTCTTGTCCTTCAGAAAGTAAGAAACTTTTTTCACTTCTGCTGGAATTAAGTGTGTACCATGTGACATTGTGGAAATTTCGTTTGCAAACAAAACAAAACTGTGTGAAATAAATCGTTAGATGGTCAGTGAGGGTTTTTAAATGTACGCTAACCTCAGCTGTTCAAATTAATGATGAAAAATAGGAAAGAAAATTCTGCAGCCTGGATTCGAACCAAGAACCTTTAGCTCAGACTGCCAACGCGCCAACCAATTGCGCCACTGTGGCAACATAAAAGCGAACCGCTATTTACATGAACTGCTATTTGCACTGACCATCTAATGATTTATTCTTTAAAGAATTTACGCCTTAGGAAAGACAGTCCCGGCCTGCGGACTAGGTAACTGCTCCAACCAAGCCCTAAGGTCATGAATCGAGGCTGCGGAATTTTCTTTCCTATTTTTCATCATTAAAACTGTGTGGTTTGCCTTTTAGGCGAACCATGAACTGATTTGCATATGTTGTAGCCTACTTTAGTTGGCTCTACCACTTCTGGAAAGGTGTATTTATAATTTCTTAACAGCAAAATTCTGCAGTATTCCTATTTTTTCATTTATTAATTTCGAAAAGTATTTGTCACAAATATGTGATATTTTGTTTATTTACTGTGCAGACATTCACAATGTAATTTCTGTACATAAAACTATTTTGTTGGAAATAAATGTTTCAAAACCCTGATTGCAGATGTGTATTATATTTTCTTAACACACTTTATGGCAATGCACTCGGCATTAATAAAATCTTGAAAGTAAACTTTGATGTTATTTTTCTTTTTCTTTTTAAGCTAAGTTAATTATCACTCCTCATTAACAGGTTGCTTTGATGTAACGTACAAAATTGAATTAACGAAAATTTGCTCTTTGGAAATTATCACTCCTAATGTGTATTTTTTTAATTGTAAATTTTTCTATTAAAATATCGTTAATTTTCTATCAAATTGATTTAATAATTTTTATCAAAATAATATTTTATAAATTTTTATGAAAATATAATATAGGAATTGTTAAATTGAAGTTTCTGATATAAATTTTTAGGATAAAAATATATGTTGATAAAAAAATTTTTAAATACCTACAAATACAAGTGTATTTGAAAATTTATTATTTTAAAGGTATATTATTAAATTTATGGTATGTAACCTTTTGACTACTAATGGTCTATTATGCTGAGGTGTAAATCAAGCGAAAGCTTGACCTAATTAACATTAAATTACATCAATCTTGCTATTACTCATATATAGAAAACTTTAATTGAAAACAAAATTTAAATGAAAAATAATGGTTACAAAATTTATTGATTGTCAGCTATATTTCCAAACAATAACAAGAATATAACTCTTAAAACGATTTTCAAATACGCTGAAAAGAAGAATATAAAATTTGTTGTTTAATATTATGTATTCGATTGCAGCGTTCACACGAATCTTTCCAAACACGCGCAACATGAGAAATGAAATGCTCGCATGTCTAATGTTTTAAACTACTGCTAGAGCCATTCAGCATTTCTTAATCAAAGTTACCATAAACGTTGAGAAAAATCATTGTTGCAAAGCATTGTCGGGAAAAATCTTGTAAGCATTCTAAGGAGTTTTACCTGTGACGCAGATGTAATTTTAAATTTCAATATTTCACTTTTACTTTCAGTTGGTTTAAATAAACAATGGAAATACTTTTGATTCTATCCACACATTACGTTAAAACACAAAACAACATCAAATTCCTTGTCTCGTACGACGCAGACTATTTGGGGAACGCGACAATTGGGTGGATGACAATTCGGTGGACGACGATTTGGTGAACGACAATTCGGTGGACGCGACAATTTGCTGGACGTCAATTGGATAGACGCGACAATTCGGTAGACGTCAATTGGGTGGACGCGACAATTCGGTGGACGTCAATTCGGTGGATGACAATTCGGTAGAAATGCAAATTCGATCGAGAGTTTTTAAATCACTGAAGAATTTTAAATGTTTAACTCGTTGTTACAAAGCAATTTGCTTCATTCATTTTAAGTCACTTTATATGCGGAAATCTTTTATTTATTATTTTTTAGTTTACAAATAAATGAGATTATTTCTTTATTAAATAATTTATTAAATCATTTTGTAAAAAGTGTAACATTTTCTATTTTGTTTTATTGTTACGAGTTCCATTACTCAATTAAAAATACTATAATTCTTAAATTACTATTTAACTCATTAAAATAGGCACAATATGAATTGGGTAGATAAATCTGTAATTTGACATTAATATAGCCCGGCCCCCCCCCCCCCCCTACAATCTGGTTTAATATAAAAAGGCGGTTGGAGATGAGGACAGAGGGTAGAGTTCATTTCATTTTTACGTTGAAAGGGTTAATCCCTAATATATTGATCCCTTATATTAAGCCTTCTCATATAAAAGAAATGAGATAGTCATTTAATCTATATATATAAAGAAGGATGTTTGTGGGTCTGTTTGTCTGTGGGTCTGTATGTTTTTTATACAAATCTACAGTTTTATTCCGATCTTGATAAAATTTCGCATACATGACCTTCAAAGCATGAGGAAGGTCACTGTCTACCTCAGATTTCGGAAAAATAATAAATATCGATAAAAAATCGATATTCATGGTTATGGCAGGGCATTTTAATGAGAAATATCTCATGACCAACAATGCAAGGCAAAGTTTGTACAACAATAGGTATCAACAATGGTATCAACACGCAATTCACAAACGCTCTGCAAGAACCAACAATCAATATCTCATGACTAACAATGAAAGGAAAAGATTGTGCAAGTGTAATTATCCCGGGCAACGCCGGGTACCTCTTCTAGTCTATAATATCCGTCATTTGCTAGTCTCTATGTAGGGATGTTTTGAAGTTATAATACAAAAATATTATAAGTAAAATACATATAAAAAATATAAATAAATTACAGAAAAATATATACAAAAACAAAATAATTACAGATAAAATATACAAATAATACAAATGAAATTGTAACAACAAAAATATATAAAATACAAATTTTATAAAATTTTGTATAATAAAAATCAAACAATTTTCAAATTTATTCTTCATCACTTTTTTTTAAATAATAACAAAAAGGAAAAAAATATTGCAGCAAGAAAATTTGTTCAGTTATATGTTCCTCACAATTTTTGAAAAGATTTTCAAAATTCTTTACAAATATCATGTGTGTTGAGTTTTTAATCCTGTTAACCTTTTGGGGGATGATGGGGGAGAAGCTAAAATTTAACGGGGCTCAAATGGTTATATCAACCCAAAAACGAAATGAACTGTCCTCCCCTCCAATAATTTTTCCCAAAGCTGTATTTTGTTTTTGTGTATATTTTTTTCTGTAATTTATTTATATTTTTGTATATACAGGGTGGGCCGTAAGTCGCGCACCAAAGAATTACATGAAGTGTGATGTGAAACAATGTAAAATCAGCCAATGGCGAGCATTTTGAGCATTTGTGATTGCACCAGCAGCGTGTTTCTTAGTTCATTAGTTAAGCTTGGTTTTAATAAAATAACGTTTATTATTATCAGAGTTGTTTTAAATGCTTTGGTGCGCGACTTACAGCCCACCCTGTATTTTACTTGTAATATTTTTATATTATAACTTCAACTTGACTGTACACTTTTAAGACAGTCATTTTAATTCTCTTATATGAGAAGAGAAAAACCAACGAGATAGAAGACATTTTTGACAGGCGATTTTTGACTCAGCGACATGCCTAAACAAAAGAGGGGAACGGAAAACATGACTATCTCGTTGAGAAAAACCTAATTCTCTTAAAAAGGTAGAGGGGGAAGTAGTTACATAGAGTATGGTATATATCCTTAGACTATGATAGTTATATTAGGGATCAACCTAAAAATGAAATGAACTCTACCCTCTGTCGTCCCCTCCAACTGCCTTGTTATATTAAACCAGACTCTGGGGGAAGGGAGGGGAGTCATCGTGCTATATTAATGTCAAATAAGATTTATCTACTCAATTCTTATTGTGCCTATTTTAACGAGCTTAAGTAGTAATTTAAGAATTATAGTATTTTTAATTGAGTAATGGAACTCGTAGCAATAAAACCAAAAAGAAAATGTTACACTTTTTACAAAATGATTTAATAAATTATTTAATAAAGAAATAATCTCATTTATTTGTAAACTAAAAAATAATAAATAAAAGATTCCCGCATATAAAGTGACTTAAAATGAATGAAGCAAATTGCTTTGTAATTGCAATAAAGATGTCAGTTGAACAAACAACGAGTTAAATATTTAAAATGCTTCAATGATTTAAAAATCACGATCGAATTTGCATTTCCACCGAATTGACGTCCACCGAATTGTCGCGTCCACCGAATTGTCGTTCACCGAACTGTCATCCACCGAATTGTCATCCACCCAATTGTCGTAGACCCGACTATGTGTACGCAGTGGGCCGATGAGTACGTAAAAAATTGCAAACTCAAAATAATTAGTATGTTGTCTCTTATAAAGTTATTGTACGTTTGTCTTAGCTTCTCCCATTCTCTACATTAAGAGCTACACAGGCTGTACACAACATGCATAAGATTACAACAGTCGCTAACAATTCATAACAATAATTATTTGTTAATAATAATAGGCCTAACAACAATTAGCTAGTGTTAACAAAAT
>JAHWFO010083524.1:47307-69050 GCA_023313115.1 Rhysida immarginata
CTTATCTCCAGTTTATAATATTAATTATTATTAACTAATTTTTGTGAGAAATGTTCCATCAGCCGAACCTCCTCGATTTCAACGAAACAGTTTCAAAAGGTAAAGTAAAATTTTTATGCATAACCACCCTCGTTTTCAATATACTACTCTCACTGTTGCACCAACTTTTTTATTACAGAAGTGTCAGTTCCTAACGTACATACACGGCTGGCAAAAAAAATGCAACATCTAGAAGAATTGGGTCGATTGATTTGAATTTTTGCACACCTATAGTATTGGTGGCATACAAGAAATGATTCAAATTGCAAGACGATACGTCCAGAAGAACGTTGTACAGGGTGACTCTTATGCTCCAATGGACCACATTAGTAAGTCGTATAACCGCCGCGAGCTTGAAAGCAGGCCTCAACTCTTGCATGCATACGGTTATAAAGATGCTGGATGTCAACTTGGGGTAGGTTGCTCCTGAACATATTGGCGCAATTGCGGAATTGTTGCAGCTGGTATGCAGCGACGATGAACGTTACATCCAACACAAAATCAGTTAACGTGCCACATGCTGTAAGACCTGCAAGCTAACACAGGCCGTGTGTGGACAGCCGTTATCCTGCTGGAGAAAATATGTTACCCGCCTGTTGCAAGAAGGGCAGAAGAACAGGTTTCACATCTGCTGGACGTACCGAATGCTGTTCAATGTTCCATCCACAAACATTAAGGGTGATTGCGAGTTGTAAGTAATCGTATCCCATACTTTTACGCCAGAGTTGACGTATGCATGTGGAAGATGGCGCTCTGTTATTCTTCGCCGCACACGCACACGTCCATCACTGGTTTACAGACACTATCTGCTCTCATCACTAAAGACCACAGACCTCCATTCGGCTCTCCAGTCTGCTCTTTCGCGACACCACTGCAATCGCGCAGCAAGGTGTTCTTGCAGAAGTAGAAGTCTGGCTAGAGGGATCCGTCCCCGCAGTCCTGCAACTAGCAAACTGTTAGCAATGGTCCTTCTTGACAAAGTTGGTAGGACTCGGGCCCTTATCTCTGCTGTGGAAACCGTACGATTGCTCAAAGCTTCTCGTACGATTCGACGGTCTTGGCATGGGCCACTAGTGTGTGGGCGTCCAGAAAGAGGTCTATGTGAGTGCGTTCCTTCCACACTCCACTCCTGACAACGTCGAGCCACCACAGAAACATTACGACCGATCTGCGCCGCGATACGCCGATCAGACCATCCAGCCTCTCGAAGTCCCACAATCCCATCTCTGTCAAGCTCCATGAGTAAGTTGTCCAGTAAGGAGGACGGCGGCGTGTGCGAGGCATTGCGATAGTGTCACCACATCTACAGTAAACTGTTCGAATACAATGCAGATGCCAATCCGATGATTTCATGCAAATCTGGTCGGAACCATTCATCTCCAGGAGGGGCATGGGAGCCATTCTGTACAACGTTCCTCTGTATTGTCTTGCAATTTGAATCATTTCTTGTATGCCACCGATGCTACATGTGTTCAAATAAATCGACCCATTCTTTCTAGGTGTTGCATTTTTTTGCCAGCAGTGTATAAACCAAGAAGTTCTGTCAACAAAGAAATGTTTCAGCTGCAGTTCATGTACTTTCTGTTAGATGGAAAAAATATTCACCTGTGTATCGTTAAATTAAAAAGTTTAGTGATGTTTCAAAACAAAAAATAACATATATCGGAGTCTGCTTCAAATATAGCATATTGCAATTTGATTTCTCTTTCTTCAAAGTTTGGAGATATTTTAAGGATTTGCTCATTACACAAATAGGCAAGTGAATGATTTCTATTGTATTTTTATCACTTTGTGTCACGAATTTCAGAGTGATGCGCAGTGGAAATTAGGTATGTGCTGAAAGAAGTACACAGAGCATAACTTTTGGCTTAATTTTATTGATAATTAACATAATATCTTTATATTAAGGAATGACCTTACAAAAACAATAATGGGCGACGATCTTGCTTACTCGCAAGAAACGCAAAGGGAATATTGCCCTGCCCAAAACGACAGCTTAACGCTTCGTTTAACAATCAAATAATAAATAAACAATGATATCTATCTTACAAATATCAGGGCTATCGATTGAGCAGGAAACTGCTTCAACCGTAACGACCATAAAAAAGGTTAAACAAACCCCATCTGCAGGAAAAACCCCAGATTCACAAACAGATAAACATATGGGCACGTATTTGTAGAGATGCATACGTGTATACTAACAGTCAATAAGGCGCCCCCACCACAGGAAGCTGAAAAGACGCCCGGCATAAGAAAGCGTAATTACGACTTTCTTAATAAAAATTTTTTTTTTTTCCTTAAACGGGAGCGGCTGACAACAGCCGGATTCCAAAGAATCACTAAGAACGTCCCTACAGGACTATAAAGGACTTAAATCAAAAAAATGTTTCAGATAGCTGAGTGTTAGAACCTTGAGTCCACAGCAGGAGACACAGAGCCGCGTGGCTGGGTAGAAACTCCGGTCGCTTGAAATGGATCCCGGGGTTCTCCAGTTGTGAACAATAAGTCTACTCTGTCTCCGCTGCACCGTAAGAAAACGGCGACGACTAAGCGTTTCTAGTTGCAGTTAAATAACTAGGGAGAGAACAAAGAGAGAACCAATTATAGCCTGCATTGTACGCAAAACGCTTTCACATAAAAATAAAACATACGTTCGAGCGCGATGCTAGAAGGCATTGTAGCGAGGAATGCATAATTTTTACGTTGCACGACGAACTTCAAAATTTCCCCATCCCCTCTCGCACTCAACAATGCTAAGTTTAAACACAACGTGCTCGAGCGGCGCTAATTTGAAAACTTATGGGAGAGCTTCTTTTAAACCAGACAGCGAGCTTTTTTTTTTCTTAATGGACTAGGAAAAGGCACCCACCTTGTGAAGGGTACGAAGGCACCCAATCCTCGTTGCCAGAAGGCTTCCTGGGTCCAAGGCGTGATCCAGGCACTCAATCCTGCTGGTACGAGCTCCTTATCCAAGTTCCGTAGCTGATGCCACTCGTGGGCTTCCACTCCTGCTGCGACGACCAACGTTCGGGTGACGCTCACGGCCGCTGGTGCTGCGATGATAAGGCTAAATATGGACTCCTCGCTGGCGGGACGAACCGCTGTTTCAATGGTCCTTATTCTTTCTCCTATCGTAGACTTTCGGGTGAATTCTTCATTCAATGAAGACGTGGGCTGCTCCTCACCAATGTTGTCGGACGCTAAAAGCATGGGGCGAATCAACACAGTTAATTTAGACACAAATACGTTATTGTTCAATACTTGATGCGGGCTCGAGTCTCCTCGATAACGTTCGTCTCTCGACGAATTCGGCTCCAAAAACTTTTCATGTGCAGTCCGAAGAACTACGAAATTGCTTCGTTTCCGACTGAACACACGCTGTCTTTTTCTCTTAGAACGGGAGCGATTTCCTTGCGTCCATCTTGCTCGGTTTTTACAGCTCTCTCCACGATTTTCATTTTCCCGCTCGAATCTATCATGCTTCCGCCCTCTTGCGCCACGCTTCCGCTTTTTAATCCTAGAGCGCTTTTGCTCTGCGTTCTGGAGAGAAATGGAGCCTAATCTATGGACATTTTTGTTCATAGACGGCGCCACTCCAAAGCCAAACTTGCTCCCCGATTGACTTAAGCGATCGGGAGTTTTGGCCCAAGATTTTGTCACCAAACCTGGTGACACGCTCGCCCCCTCATTGCTGTGATTCACATCACTTAAGCGCTTCCTCTTGCGATTTCTAAAACAGCGAGTACGGATGCGCTGATCTAATGAAATCGTTTGAATAATGTTACCTCCCCCTATAGCAGGTACCTCTGTTTTAGGCTTCTTTTGCCTCTGTTTGGCAAAGAATTTCGAGATGAGCCCCTTACATCTATGGAGGTTGGTCTCGGGTTCCCACGATGGTTGAGAGTACCCCACCCATTGTACCAGAAACTGCCTTTTTGGAGGCTTACCTCTAACATCTTTGATGTCACGGACTCTATAGACATCCTTATAGAGTGGATCCTTGATAGGACCTGGTCCTTTCGCGGGTGTCTGCGCAGGAGTCCAATCGCCCCCTCTATGCTTCTGATAGGAACAGTGAAGGGTTTTTGTACCTCCCCACTTACATGGGATTTTAACCCGAGCTGACACCTTATTTATAACTTTAATAATGGGAAAGGGGCCTACATATTTACTGTATAGCTTCTTTCCCACTATGCGTTTCACCGGCTTTAGACGGGTTGAGGCTACTTAGACCTTTTCGCCCAGTTTCAGCTGCCAACTTGTATGACGCTTGTCATACCATTTTTTATATTTTGCGTTGGCTTTTCGTATGTTACGCTGAGCTTGGCGCAAAACTTTAAGCAAATGAGCCACGTAAGGCCCCTTCTGCTGACTGGTATTAACATACTTGTTAATAGATGGAGGTATTGTGATTTCCCTCCCCAGATCGGCAAAGTATGGTGACATTTTAGTAGCCTCCGAAACCGACGCATTAATGGCTATCTCGGCTGTGGTGAGGAACTCATCCCAGTCCGACTTGTCCAAATTCAAATAATTTCGGAGTACTTGGATAACCGTTTGGTTAGTCCGTTCGGACTGACCATCGGACTGGGGATGATAGGCGCTGGAGAACTTTAATGAAGTCCCCAGGGCCTTAAAAATAAAACGCCATAACTCGGCATTAAACCTCACATCCCTGTCTGAAATTATGCCTTGAGGAAAGCCATGGATTTTTATTATTTCGTCAACTAACAATTGTGCAGTTTCTTCTGCTGAAATGTTGACGTGACAGGGCAACAGCCGGACTCGCTTAGTGAGTTTGTCAGTTACGGTAAGCAACGCGTCATGCCCTTTGGCCGACCAGGGGAGGGGGAGGACAAAATCGATTGAAATTGTATGCCATCTATATGGCGGCACTTCTAAGGGCTGCAAATCCCCATACGCTTTTTGCCGTTCAATCTTATTGGCCTGACATTCCGGACAAGCCTAGATGAATGCCAGTACATCTTTCTGCATGCCCGTCCATACATACTGACGACGCACTTTTTGTAGCGTTTTGTATACTCCTAAGTGGCCCGCTGTGGGGTCCCTATGGGTAAATGCCAGAATTCTATTTAGTAATTTTTTGTTTACGGGAAGTACTAACCTTTTCCCGAGATGATCATTTTTATATAACAATCCCTCTTCCAGTTCATAGGGTTTCTTAACTTTCTCTATTAATGTTTTTGTTGCTTTATGTCTTTGGTACTCCTCTCGAATCTCTTTTAATAACCCCTCTTCGAGTCTCCACGAGGAGGCGGCCAACAGCGCCGAAGAGGTACCCTCCGACCTATCGTTTCCGTTTTTTGTTTTATCCTTAAACCTAATCACAGCCTCCATGGTTTGCTTAAGCGTGGCTGGATTTCTCTTTTCCAACTCGCTTCGAAGGTTAGATGAAAAAGCTTCAATATAAAGCTTAGTCCTATGTTTTTCCGACATTCTAGTTAGTTGATCTGCGAGTAGGAGAAAACATTTGTTGAATTGCCCTATCTCTTGTTTGTGAAAACGTATTTCTTTGAGGGCTTTCAAAATAGAGCGTTCAAGTTTGACTTGTTCTACATCCATAACGAAAACTTCAAAAATGAAAAGAGAACCTTTAGACTTTAATAAGAGATTACAAATATAAATGCCGTACTAATTAAATAAATCCGCGCTTTTGCTATGCGCTCTGGAGAGAAATGGAGCCTAATCTATGGACAATTTTGTTCATAGATGGCGCCACTCCAAAGCCAAACTTGCTCCCCGATTGACTTAAGCGATCGGGAGTTTTGGCCCAAGATTTTGTCACCAAACTTGGTGACACTTTGTGCTGAAAATAGGAAGGAGAACTGGCATTTGTTTAAGAAAGAAAGGGTTGATCGTTGAACTGGCATTTGTGAAACATTATCAAGTTGGGAAGAAGCCGATTGAAATTGATAAATTGTTGGACTGTAGTTAATCTGTAGAAAGCAAAACGTTGAAAAAATAAAACAATAAAGTAACAAGATGCATTTAAAAATGAACGAAAGGAATGCGGAAGAAAACTAAAAACGATATCATGTACTGACGGTGCCTTATGAAACATTGTCAAAAAGAATCGCTTCATATCATGTTGAGCTTCGGAAAAATTACGAAACCTCTGCTTCTTATGATACAGCGTTATGCTAGAACATGAGGAAAACTTTACCGTGCTTAAGTGGCCCCCACAATCACCAGATCTCAATCCATTTGAGCAATTGTGGGAAGAAGTTGAAAGAGCCATCAGGCACATGATTCCACAACCATCAAATCTCAGACAACTGGACTGTGCTGATCATCAGGCATGGTGTCAGATTCTCCCATGACCTTTCAAAATCTCGTGGGGTCAGTGCCAAGAAGAATCGCCGCAGTATTGAAGGCAAAAGGTGGCCTAACGAAGTACTGGTGAGGTGGTCATAATAATCTAGCCATTCAGTGTATACCAAATAAACAAAAAGTAATTGGACACCCCAGAATATTTGAAAATATACAAATAACGAGTTTGCAAAACGGTATGCTTAGAAGAACATGGGTATAATAAAAAGCTGGTCATGCTCTGTTACTTATTCATTAACACTTGTGGAGATATGTTCTTAACGAGTTCCATCGTCGACTAGTCATAGGAAGCAATCTGTGTAATCTTTCTGTACGAGGCATTGCATCCAATCTGGGCATCACAAAATCGATTGCAGCATATGTAATAAAGAGATGGAAGCAAGACGGTGCAACAACAGTAAATAAACTTCCTGGACGACCGTAGAAACTGACAGAACGTGACAGAAGATGCCTGTACGAGATGTCAAGAAGTGTCGCATTTTCTCTGCCGCTTCGATCGCTGAAGACATTAGAAATGCATCTGGGAGCGCCGATAGTAACAAAACTATCCGCAGAGAGTCGCACAGGGTCATAAATCACGGTAGAGCAGCTGTACACAAAACGATGATTACAAATGTTAATCACTGCTCTCAATCACTGCTCTTATGTACAGGGTGTCCCAAATTGATGTACACACTCTTTGAAACATTATAACTCGGCAACGAAATAAGATAGAATTATAAGGTTTGTTGTATTTTATTCCTTAAACTTACTTAAGCCCGCACATGTTCAAAATGTCCACCTTCTGCCACTCCTAACACCGACCTCGAACAGAGCGACATACCAACTGGATTGTAGCTAATGGGATGTTCAATCTGATCTCTTAATTCCGTCAGTGTTTGTGGGTTTGTGGCGTACACCGTGTTCTTTAAAGTTCTCCAAAGTCGGGAGGAGTTAAATCGAAAGAGAGAGGCTGGAACTCCGTAGCACTTCCTCTTCGTTCTATCCATCTGTGATTAAATGTGTGATCGAGGAAAGTTCTCACATCGACATGAAAGTGAGGTTGAGCCCATTGTTGGCGGTGGTGTACCAAATTCTACCTTCCAACGTCGTTGAACCTCAACAACATTCTCCACTTTCCAATAACACTTCAGAATCCACTTACGTTTATCGAATGAAAGTCTCACCGCCATTTTAGTTTATAAACAAATGAACAACAATGAACGTGTTGCTATGCTTTTCCAGCGTTGTCTGGATCATACAAACCTTATATTTCTATCTCATTTCGTTGCTGAGCTATAACTTTTCAAAGAGTGTATACATCAATTTGGGACACTGTATTTTTTATTGCTATACTTGAATCATCTTCTGTATATTTTATCTGTTGCTATAGAGGGTTGTTAGGGACCTATGGTAATAAGTTACCACCCCTTTCGCCACCATCGAGTGTGTTCAATCTGGTAGCCATGTATGGCAGTTTCTATTACAGGAGGCTGGAACGCAGAATAACAAAATCAATTCGTAACCACTCCTGTTGACTAGCTTTCCGAAGACCCGTCGTCTCTTTCCGGGGGCTCGTTTAAGTAGGCCAAATCCACAAAACTTCATAGGCAATGCGTCCGGCTACTTGGCAGGTATGTCGCTGAATCGATTGGAGTGGATTCCGGTATCTTCTTGCATACGTTCCAGGAACAAGCGAGGTGATGCGGCGATGTGACTCGACGCCTTGTCTTGGTGCAGCCATACCTTCCTTTTTTACCTCTGTACCATATAAACCGGAGATGTCACGGGTAAATATGGGGGTTAGAACGTTAGTCTGAAGGCACATGGCGTTCACTTTTATCTTTGACTCAAGTCTGTGCAAAGTTTATTTACCGTCGTAGCTGTATCCTGCCACGATCATGAAACCTTTTGAAAATGTTTTACTTGCATCCACGGTATATCATTTTCTGAAGTCCTTAGAACCGCCTGGGCGGTAAAAAAAAATGGCTCGGCTCTTGTTGCAGTCGTTTAAATAAACATACGTCTTATCTAATGTGACCACGTATTTCCACTTTTCATCCGCCAGGTATCGTTGCTTTTGAAAATAGCGCGGCAACAACTTATGAACATGGGTCTTCTATCACTTCTCTAGTTGTAAATCACGTATTTTATGCGTAATCCTTCTTCTCTTGTTGTCATTAGCCTCCCTACTAAATTTGGTGTCATTCCGGTTGTGAGATTGAGGT
Source organism: Rhysida immarginata (assembly GCA_023313115.1). Taxonomy (NCBI): domain Eukaryota; kingdom Metazoa; phylum Arthropoda; class Chilopoda; order Scolopendromorpha; family Scolopendridae; genus Rhysida; species Rhysida immarginata. The sequence goes on from JAHWFO010083524.1 coordinate 55,905, forward strand.
ACAGATGACTCTGAGTACTCTCAGTTTAATTACAAACATTCTGTATTTCGCATATTTTAGTTGCCAATCCCGCAGCTCATTTAAATCATAGCAATAGATTAAAATTACTCTTATACTGTGTACATTATTTTATTAGGAAGTAGCATGGATATTATGGATGTTCGGATAATCGAAGTTCTAATATAGTCTAATATCTACTTTTTCTTAAGATATTTCATTGTAAAATTACCTAGATGGTGATATTCTTTGGAAAAGCGGGTGCTTCGACATTTATCCCCTTTTATGTAAATCATTCTTTCTAAATATTATATTTGTCTCATGAGTTTCAAAAATACCATACTACACAAGGTACCAGGCATCGGCACTTCAAATCTTCATATATTCTGAATGAATAAAAACAATGGGGTATTTCCATCTGTAAAATTAAAATTGAAATTGGTTTCACCAATAATACCTCAATTTACTTTTCCCGATACATTAAAAATTTTACCTGAAATACTTTTCTTTCCGTATGATGCAAATTACTGGAGATATTTGATGTTTTGTGCAAATAAATGTACCCTATAAATTATTTTTAATTGTGAATTACGGTATTTTAAAAATTAAAAGTATATTCATTGAAGTTTTTATGTTGAAAAACTCATTTCCTTAACTTATAGTAGCGACGTCATACCTCTGATCGAAATATTAAAAAGGCAATTGCTGGACAAGTTTAGATTTGATATCACAAGGGAGCTGTTGCTAAGCATCTGACTTTAAATCGTGTTAAATACGCGCAGTTTGTAGTCTCTGAGACAGGTTCAGAGTCTGGTTTGATTTACATTAAAATTATCAAATATATTACCTTTACTAAGGTAAGATTAAGGTTATTACCTTTACTAAGAAAATGAAACCTATTTTATTATAAGCTTTTATTAACTTTGCTGTGTTAGTTTGTTTAGGTCAAATCTTGTAATCAATATTAAACCAACTTTCCGACAAGCTAGGGAGCTGCAATTTGACACACTTATGCAGAATCGATGACAATTTATGATAAAGAAAAAAATTTCAAATCGGTTCATTGGTTCGTGGTCTAATGGTACTAACTCATTACTACGAATTGATTGTTGTAACAATTGGACATTTCGTTATGGCGAGAGGTAAATGTATCTATTGTTTATTGTTGCAAAATTAAGCTGTATTGTTGCCACTAAATAAAACATTATAAAAGCTTGGTTTGATAAAACCTTTTTCCTCTTATCTTGTTTTCTTATACTCTCAATGAGACTTTGATTGAAAGGGTTGAAAGTATTCGAGATTTGGGGGTATTCCTTGACCGTAAGTTAATCTTTGGTGACCATGTGGACAGATTGTGCAAGAACGCACTATTTAAATTAGGCGTGATTCGTAACCTGACCTCACGCTTTAAGTGTGGCAATTTTTTTATAAAATTATTTATTACCCTTATTATACCGGTCATTCGGTATGGAATAGTAATTTGGGGGTTTGCATCAAACCATGTCAAGAATAGACTTCATAGAGTGTACAGTCTATTCGCAAAACTTTATTTTTACCGCTATATTAGAATTGGTATTTACTCCTTTTCTCAGATCATGCAAGATTTGAACATTTGTGATTGTGTTGACATCTTTCATGCGGAGATTTTAAAATTTGTTGTTAATATCATTAATGGAAAGATTGATAGTCCTTTTTGTTTGGCTTACTTAAACTTTAATTGTAATACACGGTTTAGAAATCGAGAATTGTTTTATATTCCTTGCTTTAATTTTAATTTATAGTTAAAAATTTTATATTGTTTTAATCAACTGCATAATGCTAAGAGTAATTTGGATTGTTTTTTATAATATTGTCTTTTATATAATTTTATCAATAACTTCATTAATATATACTTAATGGGTTTTTTTTTATTTTTTTATTTGTCTTTTTGTCTTTGTTCTCGGTGCCTTGGTGGGGATTCCTGTGTGGCACCGAGCAACCTTTATCCTTATCTTTGGTAGCAATAAATCAATCAATCAATCAATCAATCAATCAATCAATCAATCAATATTACATTTATTATCGGTTTATTGCATCACTTTATTAATAAGAATTTTTTACAGTTATACGTATTAATTTTTTCCCTAATATACCCTCTCTCTCTCTCGCTTCTTTTTTTAACATGAATTTCTGCTTATTATCATATTGAAAACTTTATGATTTTAACTGAATAATAATTCCAATGGAATGTTTAGTTCACAAAAAGGTTCGTTGAAATTCGAATTATTTAGGCCTCAAATTATTGTGTGTTCCTTATTTTAATTTATTATTGAAGCAGGAGAAAGCAGTTTTTAAATTTTATGTGAATAAATTTCATCGAAAAGAAACCCTGGTAATTGAAAATAAAAATAGTGATTTCCGGCAAATAGGATTTCAAATGTTCTATCAGAATTTTCGCTATGCTAATTGAGACGTACGTTTTTCTAACAAAAAATATAACTTTTAACAGAAAGCGTTTTCTCAATTAAATAACATGGAGCACAATTTACTAAACAAATCACAACACAAACAACACATAAAAATATGGATGAGATATGTAGATGACATCCTAGTCATAACAAACAAACCAATAGAAATATTAATACACCTATTAGAAGAACGATATCCTTTAAAATTTACACACAGCAACATGACCAAAAACCGTATCACATTTTTAGATATAAACATTATAAAAAATGAAAATAATCTAGATTTTGAGATATATGAAAAACCAACAAAAGGTAACAACATACCACATTACTTATCACAACAACCCACACACCAAAAAATTAACACTATTAAAAATATTTACAAAGAATAAAAAATCTTACATCCCCGAAATATATTAAAAAAACTTAAAAAAATTTAAAACAAATTTTAAAACAATTTTAAACAAATTTAAAAAAACTTAAACTGAACCTATTAAAAAACAAATATCCAATAACTTTAATAGACAAAATTTTAATAGATGCGTTTACAAACAATACAACAAAAACTATACCAATTCTACAAGAACAACAAAAAAGATATTCAATACAATACAATAATAAAATTTTCCACAAACAGAAAAAAATATTAGAACAAATACCAAACATAAAAATTACCAAAAATAACAAATAACATTACTAAAACATTAATAACCACCACCAACCTAAAAACAACAATCAATCAAAATAATAGCACAAATATCAATTTCAAAGAAATATGTAAAAAAAAATAATAAAGAAAAATGGAACACTAGAAATATAATTTATCAAATACCATGTAAAAATTGTGAACATATCTACACAGGTCAAACTAAACGACAATTAGAAATAAGATTAAAAGAACACGAAAGAGCACTTCGCCACAAAGACAAAAACAACCATTTAGTAAATCATTGTATCAAAGAAAACCACACACCAGATTGGAATAACACAAAAATCATTGGAAAAGAAGAAAATTATAAAAAAAGATTAATTAAAGAAACAATAAATATCATTACAAATAACAAAAATTTAGCCAAACCATCAATAGAGATAAACAATAAATGGACACTACTTTTAAACAACAATCACCCTAGTATACAATAGCCAACAATCACAACCAACAGTTACAACCAACTTAGCTTCATCATCTTTATATCAGTTGTTAAATTCTTATTTCAACTGTTTTCAACATTCAAAAATATTTAATCCAACTGATGATGAGAAAAATTCTCGAAAACGTTTTTTTATATAAATTTTATCCCAAATATTAGAATCACCCTCTTCAAAATTTCATCTGTACTTCAAGATTATCGTTTTCCCCTATCAACATTATCTGCACAAGACTTCATCTACATCCTCAATAGACTGGTTTATTTCTACTATCAACAACATCTTCAACATCTTCCTTTAAGTTTTCTTCCATCTCACAAGTTTCTTCAAGATTGGTGACTTTATTTATTATTTATTTTGTTTTTTTAATTCACGATTTTCCCCATTAAAAGAAGACTGAACTCATTTAAATTTAAATTAATCATTTAAACTCTTTAGATCAGTAATTATGTATTCTGTCAAAATTTTGTAGCCTGTTAAAATTTTGCAGGTTTCAGATTGTAGATAAATATTCCACAATCATTTCCTCATAAAAATTCAAGAACTGGAAAAAGAATAAAGCAAATTGAACCTAAAAAATATATAACAAGAATTTGATACTTAGCATTTGAAAAAAGAAATATTAAAATTTTTCATTAAAAAAAACTATGTACTTTATTCGATGTTCATTAGTTTTCATTATAAGACCTGCAATGCCTGTTCTTGTTTTATATTTTTCATGCTATGATTTATAGTTGGACATTTTTGACCATAAATGATAGCAATAGAAAAATTTGAAATAGTGATAATAATAAAAATTTATAATCAAAACCAGTTGAGAATGTGGAAGATATCTCATTAAAATTTAACAGAATAAGATGATTTTAAGAAATGGGATTTACGTATGCTTGATAGCATGTATGGGGGAGTAAATTAGAATTTAATGGTTGAATTTGTATCATCTTGATCTTGGTGGCGGCATTTTTATTCTGTTCTTATTTCAATTATCGTTCAAATTAGGACCCTTGTTCATAGAACTTTTTTGCTTAGAATCACCCATACTACCTCCCCTAAAAGCTTGTCGGTGTACTTAAAATTCACCCTGCATATTGAGATATTGAATATCGATTTTCCATGGTTATAATTTTTCTAAAATATCCATCGGAATATTGACCACCGGTCAATACAAAAATTTATTGATTTTATTAAAGTGTTTTAGATCCATTGTGCTATGACTCGCCATTTTCGAGATAGAGCATATTTCGGAAATTCGGTTTTTGACGATATCTCGATCACTACTGTATTGATCGCACAAAAATTTGAATGCATATCCGTATTCAGCGATGAAAGACACATTCGTTTTATATATCGTATGTCTGGAAGCTTAAAAACACTGAAAAATAGAAATATAGATGAATGAAGAAGCAATCTAATATAATAAAACTAAAGGCGTCCGTATGTTTTTGTATTATAAACCTACCTACAAACCTTGCAACAATGGTTTTAAGGAATAATTCTTTCCGAAGATGGTTTTACCCATAATGTTTTTTTAGAAATAGTCATTTGAAAGCGGTGAACCTTTTTAGCTTTTATTACAGCCTCTACACTCCGAAAAAACCGTTCCACCAGAATTTAGTAGATAACTCTGGGAATTTCCTCTATTATTCCTGAAAAGCGTTGATGAGTTGGTTCAAAGATGTTGACCTACCTGTAGTTTTTACTGTAATTCATCCTAAGGGTTCAATGGGATATAAATCACAGTTCAGCAAAGGCCAGGCCACTTCATCTCCTCAAACCATTCCTGCACAAGACGCATTGTCATGTTGGCACAAATATTGGCAGTGCAGGATTACCTAAATTATGAGGTAAATTGCAGACTCATACTTTCTTTTACTGCTACAAATGGGCCCAATCCAAACCAAGAAATTGAGTCTTATGTAATGACCCCGCTTCCTCAGAACTTCATACTGGTCACCAAGCAGACAGACAAGAAGTGTTTTCCGAAAAGTCCTTAGAAATAATCTCAACCATCTGTTTGCCAGATGTTTTACCAACATTCATCATTCGATAACGCACGTTTCCGTTGTTCTTAATTCAGCTTCAGTGAGCTGTATACCATTCTAAACTTCGTTTCGCATTGACTGTACAGATGTAGAGGTTATGAGCAGCGGCACGTCCATAAAACCACAGTTGTCAGTTTCCAGCGAATGGTATTTGAAAAGGCGATACTTTAAATGACATTTCAGAACTCTGTAAAACAAGTGCTACAGGGTGAAGACACATGCTAGCACTCGACGATTTTCAGTTCGCAGTTTCTCACCATTTCGCAGTTTCACTGATATTGCTTCTTGAGATGTCATTTACAGTTGAACAGGATACTTGCAGGGTGACGGAAATCTCATGTACAGATTAGTTGCAGTGTTATCATCTAGGAACTTATTGAGCTCTGTTGAGCGACCCATACTGCACCAATATGATTCATAAATGAGTGATAGTATAAGATACCCTGATGTCGTCTATCGTCTCGTCTGGGGCGCTGTACCGTCTACTGCGCTTCTTTTTCATTACCGACGTGGTCTCCAAAAATGATTTCATCCAGGCATTAATCTATCTTTTAGCTGGTGGTTGTTTACCGTAAGTTATCCTGCATTGCCTCTAAATAGTGATCCGTGAATTTGTTCGGTAAGGAATACGGCTTTCTCTCGTCACTGCGGTTTCTGTTTGGTAGACGGCATCTTTTGTTCTGTCGATGCCAATATTTCCTATGAGTAATTTCTGCAGTAAAAGAAATATGAGACAAAACTTTGGAGTTTCTTTGAAACGTGCTGAAAACGATACATGATTATTTTATTACCTTTAAAGGTTTAATAACTTTTAATATTGATATGGTACAAATCTTTTATACTCACATGTATTATCAGTCGTTTATTGCTTATTTTAAATACTTTGATAGAAAATAAAATCTAATAAATATTGTTCTTATTAGATTAATGAAAATATTAATTTCATTTTTCTTGAAGATATTGGATTCTGAAAAAATAGATATATTTTTTTAAATTTTGTGACTAATATTCATGATCTAATATGCAAAATGGTCCTTTTCAAGTATACAGTAGCTAATAATACATGATTTCTATACAAATGAGTGCACAATTCTTCCACAGACTATCTAATTTTTTCTTCATAAAAACTGCAGACATTCATGAAAATAGCGAACCTTCAGTTAGGCCTGCAACTGTTTTTTAATCTTTTAAGCGTATTCTTAAATTACATAATTAATTTTAAATGAATAAGATTATAAACAATTAACAGTAAAATCCGGCAGCTTTAAAGCAATTTTAAAAGCTAGGGGTAAAACAACATTGAAAACAGAATTCTGACGACATAATTTCGCTTAAAGGAAAATTTTTTATTATTACGTAAACTTAAGATTTTCTTCCAAGATTTTCATAAAAGCTTTCGGCTTTGAAACCGAGTTATGCCACCATATGTGCCTGCTCATTCCTCGGCGCTTTCATTTCAAAACGGAGAGAAAGTTTTTGTTTATCCTGAGGTCTTCTTACTGCTGTAGTAGAGATAAACGGAAAAACCATCTAATTAGGATTAGAAAGACAGTAAGGTTAATTGGATCCTCAGGAAAATAGGTCATGACGAGTAAAAGTTCATATTACATGAAACTCTACGAATGCCGCTCTTTTTAATGATTCATGTACGAAAGATGATGTTGCATAATGCTAAATTTCAAACAAGGTATTATTTCAGAAATCCTATTTTCTTATTTTATGTTCCCTAGAGATCAGATTTCTTTTTAGAAAATAATGAAAAATATGTCTAATCGTTCAGCAAGCATATATATGGATTGTTAAGCGTGTTCAAATAAGCTTTATGAAATGTGTATCTACTATATATCTATATTCCATTTTAAAATCAAGGTGTTTTGAGAATCTCGACCCTTTTTAATAGAGCAGTAGATAATTAACTGCTGCCATGACTATTGCAAAAACACTAATATTATTAAGTGTAGAGGAAGAAACTTGAGGCCAAGAAAATTTTCTATCGTCATATAATGAAATTTATAGACACGGAAAAAATAATAACGAGAACACTTACTTACTGGAGTTTCAAAATACATAGCGTTTACCTTTATAACTGCAAGCCATCGTCAAAGCCTTCTTAAAAAAATACGAGGTGATATTTTCTTTTATTTTATCTTGCAATCATCTCAATTTGTATCAATAAAAATTAATAAATAAATTTATTTTTACTCTCTTTGTTTTCATCGCGTTGATTCTTAGAATTATTCTCGGTCATCAAAGTTTCCTGAATCCTATGTTCTTGCTAATCTTTGCGATTAATTACAAGCAATAAATAATAATTTCTTAGAGCAATTAAATTCAATGTTAGATATTATATATGGACGACGTACTAGAAAGACCGTTCTCTTTACATGTGATGATAAAAAAGTTTATTAATTTCCAGGTGCATTCAAGAACTAACCATGACCATGGCAGTTGAAAAGGACGTTAATACCAAACAAACCAAACCAAACCAAGAACTAACATCTCGTAATTTATTTTGAAAAAGTATTAACTCTAGAAAGCTAAAACTGTCGTCACTTCACAATACAGTCACCCTCCAGCCGAACACAGGTTTCACCTATTGCATGACCGCCGCAAACGTTTCTTTAGGTGACTCCTTTGTCCACTGGAAAATCGCTGATGCAAGAGCGAGATATCACCGCGGCCTTCTAGAAACTACCAAGCCTGAACATGGAAAAGATATAACATTATTACGTGCTGTTGATGGTGCTTTTACAGAAATAAGTTCAAAGTCACAATCTTAATACTTCAATAAAACAGGGTCTTTATAATTAAAGTTACATTTTGACATGGCCATAAAAAAAACTACTGGACCAAAAGCTATAATACTTGGTAATATTATACAAGAGGGCATGGGAAGTCCATACCCACCAAAAAAAATTAGTCATGTAACTAATTTTAGTAACGATTAAAGACTTGTTAACCTGTGTCTTCGTGTCTAATTTCGAATACGAATATTGCACAGAGTGCCATTCCATGCTGGTGGTGACCTTTTGAACTAATTTTTTTTGGTGGGTATAAACTTCCCATACCCTCTGGTATAATATTACCAAGTATTATAGCTTTTGGTCCAGTAGTTTTTTTTTTATGGCCATGTCAAAATGTAACTTTAATTATAAAGACCCTGTACATTGTTGATTTCATCTTCAGGCTTGGTAATTTCTAGGAGGCCGTGGATATCGCTCCTGTTCATCGGGCATCGTGTGTTCAGAAGTTTCTTAGTTCAGCTTTAAACTGGCTTCTTTGAAATGCTTATCATGCTTCCTACTCGCCTGAACTCGCACCTAGCATTATTTGACTTTTCAAGTCATTCCGCTTTTGCATCAGCAATTTTCCAGTGACAAACAGTCCCCTGAAAAACGCTTACGATGGCCATGCTATCGCGGCGAGAGCGGATGGAAGGGGAGTAAATATTAAGAAGTGAAGGTGTACGTATTTCAAAATAAATTACGAGACCTTAGAACTTAAAATGCACCTCGTATCAATAAGGTTTGCTGATGGTTTAGAAAGGAAGAATTTCCGACTTGCGCGCTAGATTTGGGCTTCCGCTTTGGTTGCTTAGCACTTGGAGACAGCTTAGCTGTACCTGCACTCCTCGCGGTTCCCCTGTTGGTAGAGGCTGGAAGCTAGATACACTCCTGGATAAAATTAAAAACTTACTTACATTTTGTCCAAAACTTTAATGAAAAAGTAAAAATTACTTTACAAACTTGATAGGCAAATGTATTCAGCTGTCAAATGACCTCTAAATTTTATGTCTTGTTTTAGTTTTCATACACTTTGGAGAAAAACAAAAAGATGAACATTCAGCTTGGCCAAAATTTAGAACAACTTGTTTCCACACATTTAGTACTTCATAGGGGCCTTCATTACTTCTGATAACTCCATAAATTCTGTTTGGCATTGAATCAAGAAGGATATGAAGATATTCGATTGGAATACTGTCATGTGAATTTAAATGAGTAAGGGTTTAATGAAGGTTGGCAGAAACTGGCATTAAAAGTTTAACAAACTTTAATAAAAATTAATCACAACAGTTCTGTATCAGAATGAAATTAATACTAAGAATGTAAGGTAATTAATTTACAATCATTTATCTTTCCAAAAATTTATCTTTAAATTAAATCTGATATATCTTTTTCCCGACATAGCCAGTGAAAGTAGGAAAAGCCTTTATCTAACCTGACCTTACAATACTGCCTTGTCGTGTAATCCTTTTGGCGGGAGGATTACCGGAACCTGGAGAGTGTCAATGGAATCTGAAAGAAGCGTAGCTTGTTGCGTTCCTATCATAAAATGTACAAAGAAGAACAAAACCTTAATATGAATTCATATTCCCAATGGCACAAAAATTTGCACACCTAACTTTATTTAATTCTGGTTACTCTCACAACGATAGAATTACTGGTTACCCTCGCGTTTACGCGCTCTGGCAATAGTCGTCCTCCTTGAAATCGCTAGCCGCCTCGCATGCACTTCTGGTGCTAGATTGAACCTCGGAATACAGTCCGTCCCAAAAGTTTATAGACATCAAGACAATGCATGTATCAAAGGAACAAAAAGAAATACGACTGAGTTCAAATAGGTTTATTATTAAACACATACAACTTGTACGTGTTTAACCAAAACAGAAATGACAATAAACTTACATTAGCGTATTGTTATAGCAAATAAATGAAAAGAGCACTGACCCAAAAACATATAGAATTCATGGGAATCTCAAATTTACAAGAAAACACATGGCTCTCATACGCATATCGATTTTCCCTTGTTTCGTATGACATCATATATACGATTTCCCATAGAAAGAATCAAAGTTTGTAACGTTTTAGGATCTAAATTGTACCAAGCATACTCGATTGATGTCTTGAGTTCATTGACAGACGAATATTGTCGTCCATTGGCATAAACTTCCCGAGATAAAATGCCCCACACATTCTCAATGGGATTCAGGTCAGGACTCATCGGTGGCCAGTCAGAACAGATATATTTTTTCTGTTTAGATGGTCTTTTGTAGCATTGGATCTATTGATGGATGCGTTATTGTGCTGAAAAATCCAATTCTTTCCTCCCAAAATTTCACCAAATGGAATCAAATGACTTTGTAGTGTCTCTATATACTTTTCTGAGTTTTGTCGTCCATCTAAAAATGCTAAGGACGCTTGACCATTATATGAAAAGGCCGCCCATATCATCACCGATCCACCACCTTGTTGTCTGCTAAAAAATGTTCGGGGCTCTTTCCTTAAATCATGCCAGTAGCTTGCATATCCATCAGGACCATCCAGATTCCATTTCTTTTCATCACTGAATAGCACACTCAGCCATTTATCACCATATGACATGTGCTGACGAGCCCACTGTGACCTCTTCTTTTGGTGAAGCTTTCTGAGTGGTGGTTTACGTCTCATTTTCTTGTATATAAGGTAACCAGCTTCTTTAATACGTCTGTGAACTGTATTCTTTGATATATGCAAATGTGAACTAACGGTGATGTTACGTATGGACATTTTCTGGGAGGAAACCATTCTCAGTATCCGTCTATCATCACGAGAACTTGTCACACGTGGTCTTCCTGAACGATGTTTTGGTTGGCGTGGCTCCCTACGAGCTAAAACTCGGTAAATAATACTTTTAGAACGGTTTAAGGCATTGGAAATGTCATGAACAGATTCACCCTGTGATTTTAAGCTGAATATTCTGGCAACCTCATCAGCTGTTAGCTGGGAAGCTTTAGGCATTTCGTTGATGAGTAAAAAGTTGCTCTTCAGCCATTTCCAAGCATAATTATACACCCCAAACCATGCATCATCACTAAATATTTACATATTGCATAAATTATGTTGTTCTATAAACTTTTGGGACACAGCATTTTCAATGGTTTATCATAAATATTTTCAATGCTTTTCTGAAAAGTAAAATTTTTGTCATGTTTGCGTATTATCAACTTGCACATGCTTTCATTCAAAACCCAAAAACTATCCATGACATCATTGACGTCATAGTGACGTAATCAGCAAAACATTGATGTCTATAAACTTTTGGGACGGACTGTAGGCCTCCGTTCTATGCTGGGGCGGAATCTTAAATTATTCCTGTTGTTGTCGAGAACGAATACTGCAGTCCTCTGGCAACGTCTATGAATCCGTTGAAGTAAGTATCTCCTTCTCGGAATGGGAAAATGCTCGTCGTAATAGTGCTCAGCTAACGGTGATGCATTTGCTTCAAAAAATTCGGAAAGGCAATGTCTATTTTAGAACTTGAAATCATTGCATCGTTAAGTGAGGCAGACAAAAATTCTTCTTCATTGTTCAATCTTGCAATGAAGAAATCTTAAATTATTATTTTAAGCGTCTATCATATGACCTGAGAAAAGAGTGTCCATTCGATCCTTCGCCTCGCCTCCCTTCCCGTTGTGGCTTTCGCGATGAGTTGATTCCACGATGCCCGCGATCCACGACGGAGCCAGTGCTCGTAGAGGCCATGATGACAGCCTGCATGATGATGCCATCAGAAAACTTATGACCTTCTTATCCGTGTTTGCTTCGGAATAGCTTGTTGCCCGGAACGCGTGGGAAGTTCAGCTGACGACGACTTGCTGCACTGGAATGAAGGAAATTGACAGACGGCGAAATCTCAGTTTCTTTCTCCACCAGCTAGCATCTCTCCTTTATCTGTGGCATTCGCAGTGGACACTTTCCATCGTAACCACGAGTATCCGGTGTGCCTACTATAGCAGAGGAACAAGCTGAATCATTCAGAGCTCTTATCTCCAGGTGGCCTGTTTTATCTCGTCTAGGAAGCTCCCGTCCACTGGAATGCCTAGGAAGCCTTGCAGCTTGAAACTTGGATTCTCCTGGCGAAACAATCGCACCAGCCTCTTGCCAATTGCTTCGCGCCGCTTAAATGCCCGAATCGGCTTCGCGCTCATTGGCTTCCCTGTCTCGCAATTATGCAAGGCTAGTGAGCACACATCACAAATCCTCACGCGCACTTTTCAAGGGGAGCTTTGCTCATTCGCTCTCCGCCGAAAGTGTTGTTTCTGCGACTTATCATTATATGCTGAAAAGCATGTATTGGTTTTGCTTTCTTTCTATGTCTGTATGTCCGACGATTACTCGAGAATGCTTTAATTTTTTCAAATTCTGCTTTCGCTATTCAATAGAAACCCGTCCTGAGCTCACCTGATTAGTTTCTCATTGAAATCGGTCTACACTGGTGGACAAAAGTTTGGGAAGTCGTTGTTTTCCATGAAATTTCAACAGTAGAAACTTAATTTTTTATATGAGTTTATATGTAATATCAAACAATAACATGCAAGCGACAAAATAAAGAAAAGTATATTTGCTTATAACTACAAGCATATTACATGCATTACCCTGGTCAAAAGTTTGGGGTATCATCACAAAATAAAGCAAAACCAGAAAATAAATAGTGAATTAACAAGCAATCTGTGCTCCATTTGACTTAACTAC
>JAHWFO010083525.1:0-16166 GCA_023313115.1 Rhysida immarginata
GCAGAATTTTTCCTTCCATTTTTCAATTGAAAAATCATTAGATTTAAGGTTCCATTTTCCTAGTAATTAAGCTATTTTATTGAAATAAATACTTTACATTTTATTCACGCCTTCTGTATACGTGCTTTATAATTTTTCCACTGCGTACACTCTACAAATAAAAATTCCCCACGTTACAGAGGCGGTTCCTAAGGAAATTTCTAAAGGTGAGCAGGTGATCCAGAAAACCTGCAACCAATGAATTGGGATGGTCCTTCATCTTCGGAAGCAGCCTTTTCAGCGATTCCTGGACGTGATTTTCAATGGGAGGTATATCGAAATTGTCAGCAATAGAAGTATGTGTTGCTACTCTCCTGTCAAGTTGGGCAATGGTCTTCAGGGTAACGTTTTGGAAGGTTTGGAGGTCCTCCCATCTGGACTTGCATATTGTAGCCCAGGCAGGCATACCATAGAAAAGAATGGTTCGGATTACCATTCTATAAGGCGAAAGTTTGGTAACCATTCCAAGCGCACTGTTTCGCCCCGGAAGAGCAACCAGACTAAACTTTGCCTTCTTAACCTTATTGATAGAATAGAAGATATGGTCACCTCAATTTAGCTTGGCATCTTTCACCACTCCGCGGTAATTGTAATTTTTTATCAGAAAGGAAGAGAGGCTTCGGGGGTATGGAAAACTGTCTTGACGTCATACCGAAATAAAAGCGGTCACAAAATTTACACTGAAAGCGGTATATTCCGCTGGCGTTGAAATCGTTATGAGGGAGTGACTGCGGGGAGTTTAAGGAATATCTAATGGAGTTGCCCGTTCGGAAAGCAATTTTTATGCCTTTTGCTGATAAAAAATTTGCAAGGGGATAAATGAAATCACCTCCGAAGGTGAAGGAAACCCAATGTTTTTGGTTGTAAACTGGGTTAGAATGGATTTTGAAAATAATGATGGTTGGAAAATATTCTGATTACTAATAAGGGTGTTTTTTGCACTCACACCAGATTAGCGCAGATACTGAAAACACTATCAGTTTATCCGTGGTTTTCATACGTGTGTTATTCAAAATATAGAAGATTTGAGAAATCGGATAGACGTAATACAATAAGAAAAACAACCCTGGTGTTTTTAAAAAAGTGCGGCAGTCAATGAGGAGAAGATTGGATTCATGCATCCTAGCTGGTGGTGGTCATTCTCAGCAGTTATTGTAGATTAAGAATCTTTACATGGAATATTAAGTAATAAGAGATTATTGTTGTCGAAAAACCTTTATCGCCCTGTATCTTCGAAACAAAAGCGGATTCCGAAGATCATCAAAGGAAAAAAGATTCTTAAAATAACCCGAATAATCACTCCTTGAATTTTTGCTGTATGTTTAGTAAACTTCCTGTATAAATATTAAAAATTGCCAATTTTATGGACAGTTCAAATATGCAAATAATAAGCATTAAAGCAGTAATTTAATTTCATCTTTAAAAGAGAACACCATTCGCTCAAACTAAATTTATAACTGGAAAATAGCCTAGGGAGATTTTTTACACGCCATACCTCCGGATATTAATAGTAAAAAATAGAAAAGAAAATTGCATGGCTTGGACCTTCGGTTACCGTCCCGATGCTATTACCACTAAGACACCGTGGACATGTTTGATAGCGACAGCTTCCATGTCCAGGCCGTGGAATTTTCTTTACTATTTTTCATAATTTATAAATTTATAGGATTATGGAATTTTCCGCGAATTGAATATATACCAATATTCAATATTTTCTTCAAAATAAGCATCATTACAAACACATTTATTATATAGAAAAAATATCCACATGAGTATACCTAAAGGGATTTTCAAAGTTTGTACAGATGAAGAGTGAGATTCGATAACAAATCTCCAAATGGAAAAATTTTATAAACCACAATATTATTAGATATTTTCTCAACGTAATTAGTGTTTGACCACCCAGATCATCTGTACAATGTAAAATATCGCTGCTAAAACAGTGAGAAGAAACGGCACTTAAATTTTTTTTCAATGTTGTAGTAAAATATGTTGAATTACGCTAAATTTAAAAAGCATCATACAGGGTGATGAAAGAAAGGGAACCTCTTGTCCACAATAAAAAAGTGTTTTTAATAACTCATATACCGTATTTCGGTCACCCTTTGACCATCTTCAGTGTGATACAAGGTTTGAGATGAACAGACAGTCAACAATTTACAACAAGTTATAACAAAAAGATCCACCAATCGGTGGCTTCCATAAATTAGTGAATAAGCGCCCTGTAGTGGACGAGCCAATATACTATAAACAGTAAATAAATTACAAAAATTATACAGTGAATATTAGAAAATAAAATTATACAATTATACAATTCAATTCAAAATACAACAAATTAAAATTATAAAATTCTCCAAAAATCAAATGAATTAAGAAGGTTTAACAATTAAATCAAAAAGCCGAGATTCTCCCAATGGACCGTTTTTGGGATTCAGTAACAAATTTGGGTCCTTCCTTTTAATCTCCAGGGTTTCGAATGAGTCTAAGAGATGCTCGTGATTTACACATTTTAACAATTTGACATTTGTCTTGGATATACCGTGACCTGTTTCCAACATCTGTTTTGCCACAGCCGATGCTTCTGTCCGCCCATATTTGGCATGCGCGAAGTGTTCTTTGAATCTGTTTTCAATGGTCCTCTTCGATTGCACTTTTTCACAGTTGTTGCACGAAATTTCGTATATTCCTGATTGCAGTAGCGGGGGGGGGAGTGTCCTTGGGGTTACCAAGTAAAAGTCTCAAAAGTGTTTTGGCTCTTATCCGCGATCTGGAGATTATATCAGGTTGTTGCAAAAGTGTCTTCCGGTTCTAGAACCCGTGCCCAAGAAGGGCTCCTTTTCCGAGGGGGGTGTTCATATGTTTTCAAACAAATTATTGCATTCGATTCCTGAATATCTCTGCTATATTACATCCAAGAATCAACTTTCTGACTATACATCTGTGAGTGCCATCAACGGTCTGAAATGGACCTTTCACGCGAGCATATTCGAGCAATAATCTTCTACGAGTATGCTGGAAAGATTAGTGCTGCGCAATGTCACCGAAACATTTGCCAACGTTTAGGTGATGGCACTGTTAGTTTACGTACAATAGAAGGATGGTATCGGCGGTTCAGACACGGAGATAGCACTCTTTAAGATGCACCTCCTCTGGTCGGCCAATCATGATTTCAAATGGTGATCTACGCCAAGCAATTGATGAAGATCACAATGTAACAACGAGGGAACTCGCAGAACAGTTCAAGGTTCACTTTTCAACCATTGCCAGGCATCTGCATGAGCTGAATCTGTCATTCAATAAAGTGAGGTTTTTGTGTTGGAATAAAAATCCGGAAAAAACTTTTGCAACAACCTGATATTTTATCAGTATACCTTGTAACCCTTTTGTTAAATTTTGGTTGTATTTTGAATTGAATTGTATAAAAAAAAATTTCTTAATTTTTTTTTATTTTTTTTTGTAATATTCATTGTATAATTTTTGTAATTTATTTACTGTTTGTAATTTATTGGCTCGTCCACTACAGGGCGTTTATTCACTAATTTATAGAAGCCACCGATTGGTGGATCTTTTTGTTATAACTTGTTGTAAATTGTTGACTACGTGTTCATCTCAAACCTTGTATTACACTGAAAGATGGTCACAGGGTGACCGAAATACGTATATGTGTTATTAAAAATACTTTTTTATTGTGGACAAGAGGTTCCTCTTCTTTCATCATGTTTATTATCCACAGTTCTTGGTTGGTTTCTTATAATACAGGGTGTCCATAAAAGGTCTGACACATTTTATCTGTGTATTACCAAAACACTAATAAAGATAAACAGAAACGGATATAAATATATGAAACTGTAACTGAAAAAGTTTTATTAAACCAATTTAGTAGACCCCAACGTGTGCTACTTGTGTCACACGGAGGAGGATATCCAGCCGATAATCAATTTCTTCCCATGTTCCTTTGAGCATATCGAGCTTGTAGTACAACCGTGATTTAGCGTTTCAAATCCGTAATGTCCTTAACTTTGTCTTGAACAGCTGGTCCTTCGCGAACCCCCACAAGAAAAAGTCCAGTGGTGTAATGTCGGGTGATTGAGGGGGCCAAGAGATAGGTCCATCTCTTCCTACCCAACGACATAGAAATTTTTCGTTCAAAGCGGCACGAAAAATTCCCCCCCCCCCCCCCAGTGTGGTGGTGCTCCATCCTGTGTTGGAAGAGAATATTGGGCCGTAGTTCATCTAATTGTGGGAATACAAAATTCTGCAACATGTCCAGATACGTAATGGAAGTAATGGTTGATTCCGCAAAGAAGAAGTGTCCTAATAAGCGATCGTGCATAAGCCCGCACCAGACATTGAATTTGGGCTGTCTCTTTCCATTTTACGGACACAGTGCGGGTTTTCAGATCCCCAAATGCGAACGTTGTGAAATGTCGCCTCGTATTCAATCCTGTTTAACACATGTAATCAGCAAACTTCGTATGTTTCGGTTTGTCATCTGGTTGGAGACCTTGTACAAGCTGAATCTTGTATGGATACAATTGTAACGTCTTAGGTACGATTTTATGTACCGTGGATTTAGGCAACCCCAAATCTCTGGAAGCTGTCCTCATCGATTTTCTAGGGCTCCGATCAAACGCCTCTCTAACTCTTTCCACATACTCATCTCCTATGCTTGAGCGGCCTGAACGTTTTTTGCATACCATGCTGCCTGAACCTTTTTTTGCATAGTACTGTTTCCAAAAACCTCTTCTCCCAATACAAGATGCTATTTCGACATGGTGGATCCTTATTAAATTGTCATCGAAAATTTCTCTGTGTCTGAGCCATCGATTTCGTTTCGAAGAACCAATTCACTATCCGTGCTCTCTCCTGTGGAGCAGCCATTTTTGTTTCAATAACCCGGATGTACAGTTCCCGCGCTCTAGCGGCGAAATTGTGAAACACAATAAACCTTTTTCAGTTACAGTTTCATATATTGAAATCCGTTTCTGTTTATCTTTATTAATTTTTTGGTAATACACAGATAAAATGTGCCAGACCTTTTATGTACACCCTGTATTACGTATTTTTATCTTTATTCTCTTTGTGCCTGTTTAATTGATTGTAGGTGGAGCCAAGCTGCCCATTCCCTTATAGAACTTATCGTCCACCACAGCCAGTGTTAGAAAGACTTTTAGTGAAAGTACATCGGGCTCAGCAAGTGCGTCAGATTTATGGTCTTTACACTGCATATGTGAGCCTGGCTTACGCCAGCAATTTAGCAGAATTTGCAATTGTCTATCTCGTAAGAGGGTCTCATCTTCGGAAAGGATCACAGTTTCCACCGTTTCTTATATGTCGACTACCTCGAAGAAGCGCCCGCCCGCCACCAAGATATGACGGCTTTCCCGATGAAGGAGAGACTCCTCACGACCCTTTTGAACCTCAGTAAGAAAATTAGATCTTAATTTTATAATCGAAGAAATAACTATATAGTTTGAATATATTTAAATCTACACGGGTTCGACAAAATAATATGAACACCTATGTAAATACAATGCTCTAGGGAAACCTGTCGTATAGTCCTGCCCTCTAGTTTTGAACCAACCCACCAAGCGGGCGAGAATGTTCACACATCAGTCTATTAATAGCAGTGATAGGGATGCTAAATACAGGGTGATTATAATTAAAGTTACGATTTTAAAAATCGATAATTTGAAAACTACTCGTCAGAATGACCTGATATTTTAGCAGAACAATCGTGAGGCAATGGAATTTTGTTTGGCGAAGGAAAAAAAAACAGTTCCAAAATCTGTCGATATTGTGCGCCGATATCTGTCGATATTGTGTTCCAAACCTGTGCGCCGGTGAGCTTCTTTCATCCTTCCCTGCATCGCTTTCCGTTTTTAATCGAACTGGCTGAACGCCCATATCTGATGTCACGGCCGTTCCCGTAGAGTTTTCACACTGTAAGGTGAAATGGAAGAGTTCACTTTATCGCGCTCAATAGGTAGAAACGTCATAGATATAGTATACTTTATACCCTCATGTACGATCTGTGAGCTGATTTTTTTTCACATAAGTCTGCTCGCAACTGCTCGTTCAACCTATTGTTGAAGTGCCAAGATTTAAGAAAATTAGAACATTTTAAAAAGTTTTTCCCTACCTATCCCCTCTTATTGAGCGCGATAAAGTGAACTCTTCCATTTCACCTTACAGTATGAGAACTCTACGATAGACATATCTTGTCTTATACTGCCTCTGAACGGTAACACTGATAGACACAGAAGGGTTTTGAAGCGGTTGGGAAGAAACAAAGCTCACCGGCCAGAAAGCACAAGACAACAACATCCCAGATATCATCCGAGATGAATATACATTTACTGAAAGCTGTACCAACAAAAACTATCCGGCATAAATTGCATGCAGCGAACATACACGGCAGAGCGGCTATTCGAAAGACCATTGGTAACACCATGCAATGCAATGAAACGACGAAAATGGTTGTCGCGAGCATAGAAATTGGACGCAAGAACAATTGGAGAATGTCATCTGGTCAGATGAATCGTCATTCACATTATTCCAGAAAAATCGGACGTGTTTACGTTTGGAGAATGTCATCTGGTCAGATGAATCGTCATTTACATTATTCCAGAAAAATCGGACGTGTTTACGTTTGGAGAACGCCAGCAGAAGCCTAAGGTTCACATGTTGAGAGTCTACTTCCTACTGTTAAGCATGGAGAAAGATCAGTAATGCTGTAGGGGGCGATATCTTACCGTGGTCTCGGCGCACATGCTGTTCTACATGGGTGGGTTACAGCACAGGATTATGTCCGTATATTGGCCGACCATCTTCACCCAATGATGCAAACTATGCTCCCATTCACACTGCGCCAATTGTCCACTATTATGAACTAAACACCTCGACTGCCCCCGTCAGTTCCGTGATCATAATACGTATCATTTAATCTTTGTAGGGGGTTTTGGAGACCAAGCTGCGTAGTAGAGGGTTTTGGAGACCATTTTGGGGATTTTGGAGGAGAGGGTTTTGCTGATTTAATGACCTTTTTGCATGAGGACTGGCTACGTATCTCTTTGACTTGTGCAAGTCTTGCGTTTGTCCATCCAACGTCGGATACAAGCCGTAATTAATGCAAAAGGAGAGCTGTCGCCCTATAAATAAATGTTTTGTCTCGTTTCACAGGTGTTTATATTGTTTTGTCCAACCCCTGTATTTATTCGTTTCAATCCTTTTCTGGCTTTTTAAATGTTATTTTTAGTGTTCTAGTTTATAATAATTAGTTTCTCTAATCTATGGTTCTCATTTTTTGGTCAGTTTTGTCGCTTAAGAAACTTTTTAGTTCAGTACTTGTCCCATTTTTTTTATCTATTGCTCCGAGTAATGAAACTATTAAATGAGCCTGTTAAAGCCAAAGTGGTGTAATTCCACTTTTTAAAAAATCTGAGTTAATGCTAGAAATGCAATCCGAATATGTCAAACTACCTATAGGAGTAGTGGTGTAACTCCTATTTCCCCAAACAGCTTCACAGATGGCAGTGCAAGTTTATGCAGTCAGCAGTGCTATCTATCTGTTGATGACTAAAATTCTTTATATCTCAAAACTGATGTTAATGGACTTACACCACTTCGGCTTTGAAAGGCTCAAATGTATTCTTATAAGCGAAGGCAAGCACACACTGTTTTTAATTAAGTTTCCCAAATATCGGTTATCATAAATGATTTTTTTTTTTCAAGATAGATTGTAAATTACTTCTTCCCTGACTTTCACCATATTCTTACTAACGATGGATTTACCAACTTTTCAAATTAATTTTCATTTCTTACAGAATCGACGAAGAGCCTTCAGTTGGGCCAGTTGATAGAACCCAGCCATTAAAACAAGATTTCGCTCAGCTTTTTCCCAATCCGGGTTTTGGTGTTGATATTGCCCCAAATACAGGACAAATTGACGGTACGCGTGATGTAAAGGCGCCGTTAATAGATGCAGGTCCTGGTAGAACAGATGGCAACACTAAAAGCTTTAGAAATAAAAGCATACGAAGGGAATTTAATCGAAACATTGACTTAAGAAGGAGATTTAGTAAAGGTAGAATTCCCTCTGCAGCTACATGAATAGCAATGCTAATTGTGAGAAGAACTGTCACTAGTAATCTTTACTTTTTTGAAAAACTTTTTATTACCAATGCTTACAACAGTTTGAATTAGAATATTAATTTGCTTTAAAAGTGATATTAAAGTATTGATAAAATGTTTTTATATTTCATACTTTTACTTAATTCTCCTTCATATATGCAAAAGCTTGAGAGCAACAAAGTAAATAAAAGTTTAAGATATTTTAATTCATCATTAAAATCAATTTCTTCTAAAGGAAAGTCGTGTATTTTGGACCACTGTGTAAATCGGACCACGCAGAGTTCTCAAAGCGTGTATAATAGAAGAAGTAAACATTTCAAGAGACAAGGCCCGTGGCTGATGCCCACATGCCCTGTTCGTGAATGCGGTAAACAGACAACAAATGCCTGCATATGTTATCTGCGACAAAACACTGAAATAATTCATTATTAACCCCAAAATACAGGGTGTATCTGAACGGTCTGTACAAACTTACAGTATGAGTTCCTTGTAGCCAGAGAAGCAATATATGTTCCATGAACATAGCATCACAAACGCTTCCTTCTGGAGAGAAAACCGTGCGACGTTGTCCTACACGTTGTCCTACGTGTAGTCAACTGAAGACAGTTACGTTGTATGCCGATAATCGAGGCGTGCGTGATAATCTTATCCAGCCTTCATTGTTTCCAACCTTCATGCATGACGGTGCACCACCACATCTCAGCCGACTCAGTAGAGACTTCTTAGATGCCATCTACCCTCGTCGATGGATAGGCCGTGGAGGACCAATACCACGGCCAGCACGTTCGCCGGATATGAACCCCTTACGACTTTTTTTGTGGGGCCACTTGAAAACCCTTGTTTATTCCACCCCCGTACCAGATGTTGATACTCTTCGCCAGCGGATCGAGAACAATTGCGATGTCATCCGTAACGCACCCGGTATTTTCCAACGGGTTCGCCAGTCAATGCAACGACGTGTGCAGGATTGCGTAGAATCTACCGGAAGTCATTTAGCGCATGTACTTTAGCACGTCTGAACTCTTCTGTTACTGCACAAGCTGAAAATAAACCTAGTTAGTAATGCTGAACGGGTTTGATGTGACAATTGCGCCAGCTATTGTAGGACAACGTCAAACGGTTGTATCTTCAGAAGGAAGCGTTTGTGACCCTATGTTCATGGGACATATATTGCTTCTCTGGCTATAAGGAACTCATGCTGTAAGTTTGTGCAGACCGTTCAGATACACCCTGTATATAATTAAGCAGCGGAAGAATGGAGCTACTTATTGGTTTAAAAAATTTCTGCATTTTTGAGGTAGAAGGTTGAATTTCGAAAAGTAGCTTACTATGGGCATGTCCACCTTCACTATTTAGTTTATTTTTGATTGGCACACTGGGGTCAAAATTTATGTGGTGGGTGTTAGAGGGAACCTAATGATATATGTGGTATCTACGAAGGCGGCCTGATAATAAAGGTACAGGTGAAATTATCCGGTACATGTTCAAAGAAACAAATGTCGGCACAAATGTCATGTATACTATAAAGGTTTGTTTATTTTTCAACACAGTCGCCTCAGCGCTTCACCCGTTTAAACATTTCTTCACGGTACGTTTCTTGTCCCAAATTAACGAGATATTGTCGCACTTCAGCTTGCAATGCTTCTTGGTTATGAAATCGTTTGCCCGATAAAAAATTCTTTAGAGGACCGAAAAGGTGGAAATCGGACGGGGCGAGGTCCAGACTGTATGAGAGGGTGCTCTAGGATTTCCCACTTTCTCGCTTTCAGCCAGGCTTTTTGTCTTGTTCAAAATGTGAGGTCGAGCGCCATCATGCAAAAACCTCACTCCAGCGCAGAATTGTCCTGGTCGCTTTCGACGAATGGCTTCTCGCAATTTTTCCAGTGTTTCGCAGTATCTGTCGCTGATTTACTCCTTCAGCTTGGAGAAATCTGATTACTCTTCGAACTTCAACTATGACATATTTATCGGTAACACCGGTCATTTTGTCAACTTGCTGTCGTTTATTGACTCAACAAACAAACCGTTTCAGTGGTAACTACTACTGACATGTCCATTATGTATGCATGTGACGTCGTAAGCTGCGCACGCAGGTCTCGTATGCCCGTGCCGTATACCTTTATTATCGGACCGCCCTCGTAGGTATGTAAAGGAAAGAAATTCGATATGCAGTTTCCTCTTGGCAAAATCTACTTTACTATGAAGTTTGGGCTAAAATGTCCCAGTGGGGTCGGAGTTGTATGGGTGGCAGTCGCTTGGTCTTTAAAACTATGGCATGTGATATATCATTCGCTCGAAAATGATGAAAAATTAAAGAAGATATGGTTCTTTTATATTTTCTAAATCCTAGTTCGAGGAAATCAGTTTTTTATTAAAAAAAAACTGAGGGGTTAAAAATGCAGATGAAGGGATAAAAATAGGCTTCCGCTACTTTCTTATACTATCTTCGGGAGGATTAATTTCTTGTTTCAAAGATAAAGACCATTGTTTAAAGACATGTAACTTTTCCATTGGACTAGTATCACTTAGTATAGAGAAATAAGTGGACGTCTAGAGTGATACGGACATGGATTTGAAAGTGTCCATTAGTGTTCTTTGTAGACATGGATTGGAAAGAACCCCGAAAGAATTGCCATACAAGAGGAAATCGAGATAAGGAAACATCTAAGACTCAACAAGGACAAATTACTAAACAATCAGGTTTCTTTCGATAGAGATACTATCATAGACTTCATAATTGATTTTACTGACAAGACAGACCGGAAATAGATACCTCTATTAGGTCCGCCCATTGATCATAAACTTCGTCTTTAAGTTTTTGTTTTTTATGATGCCTCCAATTGCAGAATTGTAAACCACCAATCAGTGGTCCTTTCCCTGATTGGTGGTCCTATCACTGTTTTTACCTATATATACTGATGATTTTGTATTTCACATTTGGCAATATTTTCAAGGAGTTTATGAGTTCTCCCATTACTTCTGATTCGCCCATGATAGTGGTAAATCCTGATCCCACACATAATAATGAAAATGTTTCTACTTGCCTGGAAGCAATCAACGAAAGAAACTCCTCACTACGAACTGGCGTCAAAAGAAGGCACGAAAATGATTCTGCTGACAGTGATGGAGGTAACTGGCGTATTGCGCAGAATAAAAGAAACAAAGGTGGTGTTAGGATAGACAACATTCAGTCTACTGTCGATATCAAAAATGGTGTCTCTGTAGCCCTACGAGGTAACAAAGCTAAGCTTGGTTATTCCCAAAGCAATGTCACCCATGGAAAAGGAGTTATTTACATTCCTCCGATTATTATTCGTCATCATGGAAAACCAATCAAGAAAATTCTAGAGGAAATCACACAACATGTGTCTTTAGATAAAATCATCTGCCACACTGGTCGTAAGGACATCATTAAAATTAAGTGTCTTGATGAGGACACGCACAAAATTTTAGTATCTGGAGTAAAGAGTAACGATGTGCTAAAAATCCAGCATCATCAGCTCAAATCAGAAAAGCTACTGAAATATGTTGTCCGAAATGTTGACACAACGTATGACCTGGAAGACTTTTGTGATGACCTCAGGAAGGCAAATTATTACCCAGAAAAGGCAATCAGGTTGAAAAAGGCAAATGGTTCCGTTGAAATGCCACTGGTGTTGGTTTTACTCCAAAACACTGAGCATAATAAGTCCTTTTTGAGTTTAAAGCGTGTCGGTCCTCTTGCTGTTACTGTAGAATTATTTAGAGGCAACAAAAGGCCCTTACAGTGTTACAACTGTTTACGTTTTGGGCATGTCTCCCAAGGTTGCACCGAATCGCCTAGATGCAACAAGTGCGCAGGTAACCATCAGTCGAGGGACTGTGCTAATGTAAAGGGTAAAGACCCCCCTAAATGTATTCGTTGTGATGGTCAGCATACTTCAAGTTACACCAAGTGTCCGAAATATCCCCAAGTCAAAAGGATCAAAAGCACCAAAGTGGTTGATGGCAGAACCTATGCTTCAGTCGCGTCCAGCTCTTCTCATTCAGATGCGGTCGACCCAATCCAATTGCGCAGCATTTATAGGAGTCTGGGTAACCTTCTAAACCTCTGTAAGGAAAGTGGCAACGTACTGCCACAGGTTGCGTGCCACGAAATCAAGAACTGACCATGGACAGACACCACTACAGAACAATTACCCACGGAAAGCTTCGTTGCAATATATGGAACGCCAGGGGAATCTATCGGAAGCGCATCGAATATTACAATTTCCTCATATTGACATAGCTTTCGTGTGTGAGACACACCTGAAATTAACCAAAGCTTTTAACTTGCCGGGTTATCATGTTTATCGAAAGGATCGACCTCTGGGTAACAACGCCAGTCAAGCATTTGGTGGAGCGGCTATCATTGTCAAAGATGGCATTGATCATCGTGAGACTGTCACTCCGAATTATGTAGGAATGGAAGGTGTTTCCGTGATAATAAATGACGCCGACACAGGTGAAATTAAATTCACCTCTCTGTATAATTCACCTAGGCACAAGCTTGGACCGTGCGAGCTTGATGAGCTGCTCTCTGGGCCCGTTCCAGTGGTTATGGCGGGAGACTTTAATGCTAAGCACACTGCATGGAATTCCAAATGCTCCAACCAAAATGGCAATATCCTCTATGGATATACTCTAAACGAGATTGACACCTTTGTTGCTGGACCCCTTGATGACACGTACTACTGCGACCATTCTCCTGTCAGCGACGTGCTGGACGTTGTAGTTCTTAAAGGATTCTTTAAGCCCTATAATATTTTCACAGTCGACGACTTATCCTCTGACCACCGTCCAGTGATGCTTATCTTTGAGGGCTTGAACATCGATGTTAAGATTGGGCTTCGCTCCAAACAAGACTGGAAACTCTTCAGGGATATCCTTAGAGAAAACAGCATTCCATATAAGGAGGTTATTGGCAACGAGGATATTAATGCAAATATCAGTTCTATTACTCGTGTTATCAATGATGCTACAGCTTCCAGTACTTTCACTACTGATCGAAAGCGTCCTGAACATCTCGACCTCCCTACTTACATCAGGCGTCTCATACTTGAAAGAAATTCCTATAGAAGGCTATGGCAGCGTAAACGACTTCCCTTCTTCAAGACGAAATACAACAGGCTAGCTCAGCTCGCAAGGTCCAGGAAGAGGTTAAATCATTACGTAATCAATGATGGAGCGAAAAGCTAAAGTCCCTGTCAGTCCAGGACAACTCGCTCTGGGGTACTGTAAGGGCTCTAAAAGGAAACAGACCCATCAACTTACCACCACTGCTTACCGCAAATGGCAATGCTGTCACGGGTGATCAAGATAAAGCTCAACTGATCGCCGAATCCCTGGTTAAACAATTTACCACTCCTTGTGAGGACAACCCGGATAATTTCCCAAATATTCGTCTTGTCAACGATGGACGTATCGCATACGAGCTCACTCATCGTATTTCTATCTGTGAGGACACTATTGGTGTTCACGAAATCTCCGATGTCATCAAGCATCTTAAAAGCAGGAAAGCAGCAGGTATCGATTCCATCACTAATAGCACTCTCAAGAACTTACCTCCTAATGTTGTTGCGACTATTACCAGGGCCATGAATGACTGCTGGAGACATGGTTAATTTCCTGTTAAGTGGAAAGAGTCTGTAATCGTTACCATACCGAAGCCTGGTCTAAACCCTGCTCTCCCTGTCAGCTATAGGCCTATAAGCTTGTTACCTATGCTATCAAAAGTGTTTGAACGCATCATTCTTAAGAGGTTTAACGACTTCTGTGTGGCTAACAAACTTGTTTGTGAAGAGCAATTCGGCTTTCGACCAGGTCACTCCTGCCAACTCCAGATCTGGAGGCTTGTTGCAGATTTAAATACTCCTCTTAACTGCGCTAAATATGGTGGTCTTGTGTTTTTGGATGTCCGAAAAGCTTTTGATCAGATTTGGCGCGAAGGCCTAATACACAAAATGATTACTTGTGGATTTCCGGACGATCTTATTGCCTTGATTAGATCCTTTCTGTCGAACAGGATATTTCGTGTAAAGGTTGGCTGCTCCATGTCAAACCCCTGTGACGTCAAAGCTGGTGTTCCCCAGGGTTCTGTTCTTGGCCCTGCACTCTTCAACTTTTTCATCCATGACTTCCCAACATTTACAAAATGCAAGCTGTATCTATTCGCTGACGACGCGTCCATCATGACCACTGCTCGTGTTCCCGCTCATGTCATATCTCGATTGCAGAATGCCTTACATAAGTGCGAGAAATGGTTTGCTAAGTGGAGACTGAATCTAAATGTTGACAAATGCAAGGCAATGTTCATTACAAAGAAACTTCGGAAACCCCCGAGTCCTCTCTTCCTTTCTGGTAGAGAGCTCGAATGGGTAAAACATTACAAATACCTCGGAGTGGTGATAGATGCCAAGCTAAATTGGGGCGACCATGTCTCCTACGCCATCAACAAGGCAAAGAAGGCAAAGTTCAGTCTGGTAGCTCTTCTGGGGCGAAACAGCGCGCTTGGATTGGACTGCAAACTATTGCTGTATAGGACGGTAATCCGAACCATCTTGCTTTATGGTATGCCCGCATGGACTACAATATGTAAGTCCAGATGGAAGGACCTCCAAACTTTCCAAAACGTTATCTTGAGGACCATTGCTCAACTTGACAGGAGAGTTGCAACAAATAATTCTATTGCCGACGATTTTCAGATACCTCCCATTGGGAATCACGTCCAGGAATTGATGAAAAAGCTGCTTCCGAAGATGAAGGACCATCCCAATCCTCTGGTTGCATGTATTCTTGAGCACCCGCTTACCTTCAGAAGTCTTCTTAGACATCGCAGGCCGCGTCACCTCCTGGACATCAATTTCGACGACATCCAAAAGGCGATATTTCCCGAATATTGGATCTCCTAGCTCCTCGTGTCCCTTGTGCCTCGTCAATCAACAATCAACACTATCGTCCTGATAGGAAAGGACTCCATCTTATCCTCTGGATGACTTGACTAGGTTTCTTCTGGCTTCTTGCCTAGTTCAGTGTACTTCCCGTGGTTACTTTCTGGACGAGTATGGCAGTGAAAGCGTTGCTTTCGCACCACTCGTTTCGTCTTACCTGCACTGTTCGATTGTCGATTGTCGATTGTCGATTTCACATTTGTTAATGCCCGTTGAAGATGGTGTAAAACCGAAACGCGTCGGCAATAAACGCTTAAGTATCCGTATCACTCTAGACGTCCATTTATTTCTCTATGTAACTTTTCACCTACGCAAAAAATAATGCCTCATTTCCAAATATTTACAGCGGACGAGCTTCTTTTAATTATTTAATGTGCCCTGTTGGCAAAATAATTTATTCTTTATCTATTGTAAGCTGTGTGTGAACTGAAGGTTCCTCTAGATTACAAAAAATGGGTCAATGAACACAATTAATGGAAAGCAACGCTTTATAGTACATTTATCGTCTGGCACTTCTGCATACACCTTGCCTACCTAATCTCACCTGACCATTTCCTTCTCGATTGGGTTGAGATCCGGTGAGAGGGCTAGCAAAGGCAATACCACCCAATTATAGCCTTGCCTTTATGCTCCATTATTTCCGGCATTCTTCCACCAAACGTAGGAAACTGTTTAGTGAGCATATGCTATATACAGGGTGGTCCATAAGTCTGTCCCCCCCTTTTATTTTTTGAACCGAAGCAGATATGTCAATTTTGATGAATCCAATGAATAGGAAGTTGTGGGTGGCCTATCCCATGGTGCACTTTTCATCATCCCAAATATGCAAATTAGGACACATTCAAAGTTTATCTCAAAAACCGTAAGGGATAGAGAAAAAAACCCAATTGCAAACTTGTTCAGCATAAAAAAAACAAACAAAACAAAAAAAATCATCCAAATCGGACCAACGGTTCCCAAAAAAAGTTAATTGCAAATGCTAATTGGCACTCAATTGCATTTGCATCTTCCTGTCCCCCCCCCCCC
>JAHWFO010083525.1:16266-29008 GCA_023313115.1 Rhysida immarginata
GCTGAAGCTTTTTGATGAATGTGGAAGAAACTGCCAATCAGGTCTGAAAAATGGCAGAATACAGTAGAGAAGAAATGGTTGGTATGGTTTTATGTTTTGGATTTGCACATAATTACAAAGGTGCAGCCAGGGAATACCAAGTTAGATATCCCAATGCTAGAGTTCCCACTTCTAAGACAATTCGCCAGGTTGTTCAACGATTTCAGCAAACAGGAAGTGTCAGTCATCAGACCCGGCAAGGTAGACCAACAACTGTCACATCAGAGGACTCCAGCACAGCCATTTTAGCTGTTGTTTATGCTAATCCTCATTGTAGTACTCGATCAGTTGCTGAAGAAGCTGGCTGCAGTCATCAATCAGTATTAAGATTACTTCATATGCATGGATTCCACCCTTATCATGTCCACTGCCACCAAGGATTGAAGCCAATAGACTACGATTTTCGTCTTGAGTTCTGCAATTGGCTGCTAAATCGCATCGACGATGACCCAGGCTTTCTCAATTGGGTCTTGTGGTCAGACAAAGCCAGCTTCTCTCGAGATGGTCTGGTTAATAAACACAATCTCCATTATTGGGCAACAGAAAACCCTAGATGGTTACGAGAAGCTGTGCACCAGGTGAATTAAAGAGTGAATGTCTGGTGTGGAATCATCAATGGTGGATTGGTTGGTCCATTCTTCTACGAAGGGACGTTGACAGCTGCACGATACAGAGACATGATAATAAATGTTGTAGTGGCAGAATTTGCAGATGAGCTTCCTTTAGCATCACTTCGAAGGGTATGGTATCAACATGATGGGGCTCCAGCCCATTCAGCGGCAGCTACTTGTGATCATCTCGATGCAATGTTTCCAGGTCAGTGGATCGGCCGAGGTGGCCCAATTCATTGGCCTGCACGCTCACCAGATCTTTCCCCTAATAACTTCTTTTTGTGGGGTTACCTTAAGGACAATGTTTATGCCAACTTCTATGCTGGATTTGCAACAGAGAATTCAGACTGCCTGCCAATCCATTACATCTGATATGGTAACAAGAGTGATGGCATCTTTGAAACTACGTGCTCAGTTGTGCATTGGTGCTGAAGGGCATCATGTGGAACATACCCTTTAGAGTGTTACCAACATGATTCGCTTTGGTTTGGCCCAGTTGGCTTTATTTAGTTTAGGATGGTTATTTACTTTTTTTAACTTTTTTTGGGAACCGTTGGTCCGATTTGGATGATTTTTTTTGTTTGTTTTTTTATGCTGAATAAGTTTGCAATTGGGTTTTTTTCTCTATCCCTTACGGTTTTTGAGATAAAATTTGAATGTGTCCTAATTTGCATATTTGGAATGATGAAAAGTGCACCATGGGATAGGCCACCCACAACTTCCTATTCATTGGATTCATCAAAATTGACATATCTGCTTCGGTTCAAAAAATAAAAGGGGCGGGGGCAGACTTATGGACCACCCTGTACACATATGGTATATGAATCATCTGTTATGAATATTAGATCAGTTTTTTTAAAATTACAATGAGCCCAAATCATGAGCCATCCATCTTTCATCTGTCATCGGCGCAAATTTCTTTTTCTTTTCGCAAATTATAGAAGTAGCAGGTCGTCCATCTAAATTAGGTTTTTCTCATCGGAAAAGACTGCCTTTTCCCATTAAGATTTCCAAGACATATGCTCTTCACTAACTCCAAACATGCTAGTTTGTGTCGATAGGTGAGCCTTGGTTTTCTCAGTGGTGTTTCTTTGTAGACATGGTGTGTCCTTGAGAAACTGCTGAACAGATCTTAAACTTGGGTGGATTTACACATTCGTGCACACTTTTTGCCAAACTTTCAAGATTTTCACCAAAATGCACCCACCCCACTTAAACAAGTAAATATAAACTGGATACGACCTCCAAACATGTTATCACAAGGTGTCTTAAAGACAACCAAGTTGTCAAGGTTGAAAGCCCAATGGGAGGCGAGCATCTGGCTCACAGCTCGAGAATTTCTCATATCCAACAATCAGAAAGTTTGATGAACTTACCGATAAATAAGTAAATATAAACTGGAGATGACCTCCAAACATTTTGTAATAATTTTTCCTTCCATTTTTTGATAGAAAAATTTTGCCCAATTTTTCAGATTCCCTTGCATAACATTAAATTGTTACACCATAGATTTTGATAGACGTATAATGTGAACCAGTGTGGTCTTTTTTACATAAAAGTGCGTGTAAAATGTGTTTTTTTATAAAGAATTTTGTAACGTAGCAGTATGTTTTCTGCAATTTGCGCCATTAGGAAGAGCAACTGTCCAAGTTTGAGAGGATTATTCATAATACTTCAAACTGAAAACCTCCAATTCACAAGGAGAAAATACAAATATCGGATTCACTTTATAGATAGTTCCATTCCACAGTATTTCCTTGTTCTTTTATATAGTCCTTCAGTGTATGCAGCCTTGGTCACAGGCTCACAGTCGTGTTCTTCGTGTTCTGTATTGGGCGTGCTACAAATGACGGCGACAATCTTCTCCCGTGGCCAACCCGTTTGTCGAACCACATGGCATGCCATAAATTCCTTTGCAGATTCGTTAAATTTAACGTTTGTTTTAAACCATTACACCCGCGCGGATCCAGAATCTTTGTAATTGGATAACACGTAGACAACAGAAACGCTTCATCGGTTACACGGGTCTACAATGGAAAAGTATTCGAAATAATTTGAACTAATTTCTGCTTGTCTACCCATGCTGAATAAGAGTTGATAAGTAAAAGTCATTTATTAGTTTAAGTTTTAACGATACCTGATATTTTCCGAAGTTAACGATTCTACTCTCATTGAACTGTGATAATGGTGATTTTATTTAGTTAGTTGGCAAAAATGTTAAAAATTTTGTGTTTTAGTGCTAACAATGCATTACAAATAATTTCGTAAAAGCAATGAATAAAAATGGAACTGCTTTTCAATATCTACGCCAGAAATTTTCAAGCTTAAGTGAAGCTAAGATTTAGGAAGGTATATTTGTCGGTTCTCAAATGAGAAATTTATTTCAAGATGATAACCTTGACTCTGTTTTGGAAGGTAAATTTAAAAAAATCCTGGGACGATTTTCACCTTGTCGCAACTAACTTGAAATAAATTTCTCAACTAACTTGGGAAATAAGAAGAGTGACAACATCCAGAACTTATTGATAATATGTTATCATCATACCAAAAACTGGATTGTAACATGTCCTTGAAAATCCACTTTTTACATTCTCATTTGGACTTCCTTCCGGACAATTGTGGGGCTTTTAGCGATGAACATGGGGAGCGCTTCCATCAAGACATCGCATACGTGGAAAAATGATATCAGAGCAAGTGGAACGCTTCAATGTTGGCGGATTATCGTTAGACTGTTTGTCGAGATGTTACAGAAGCAGAATACAAGAGGGCATCGAAAAAAACCACGTCGCAATTCTGCTAATGAATAGAAGAACCGTATGATTTCTGTTAATTTTTGCAAAAGACTTGTAATTTGTTTTTCTAAAAAACGGAAACTAATTTTAAAATACAGTTATTACTTTTATATTCAGCATGTGAAAAAAACTACTTTAGCCGAAGAATTCTTTTTTACAGTCAAATTTTCTAGACCAGTGTTATAAGAGAAATTTGATTATTGTGTTGATGTGCGCTTTGTGACCATGGGCGCGCACATTTAAAAACTGAATAATGCATCTCAAACTTCAACAGTTGCTTTTCCTAATACTGCAAGTTGCATCCGTACAAAGTGGGAAATGACTATTTTATTCTTTTACGAAACCGCACCAATCTTTCAAGAAATGTGTGAAATATTTATAAGGGGGTGATTCCTCGCAACAGAAAAGTTCAAGACCGGAAATACATAGTTCCCATGAAAATGGCAAAAATTGTATAAATCGTAAGATGTTCAGTGACGGTATTATTGTACGCCAACCTCAGCTGTTCAAATTAACGATGAAAAAGAGGAAAGAAAATTCCGCAGCCTGGATTCGAACCAGGAACCTTTGGCTACGGGACAACCAATTGCGCCACTGCGGCCATGAAAGCTAACCGCTATTTACATGATCTTAGGGCTTGGTTGGAGCAGTTATCTAATTTCCAGGCCGGGACTATCTTTCCTAGGGCGTAAGATGTTCAGTAAGGGTTTTATTTAAGACCAACCTCAGCTGTTCAAATTAATGATGAAAAAATAGGAAAGAAAATTCCGCAGCTTGTATTAGAAGCAGGAACCTTTAGCTAAGACCGCCAACGCGCCAACCAAGTGCGCCATTGCGGCCATGAAAGCTAACCGCTATTTACATGACATTAGGCCTTGGTTGGAGCAGTTACCTAGTTTCCAAGCTGGAACTATCTTTCCTAAAGCGTAAATTCATTAAAGAATAAATCGAAAATGTTCAGTGAGGGTTTTGTTGTAAGCCAACCTCAGCTGTTCAAATTATAGTGCCCGGCACGAAAGAAAAAGGAAACTGGCGCATGCGTAAATGAGTAAAACTTGTTCAACCAATCAGAAACGAACAGTAATCAGGGCATTACTTACTACTGATGCCAGGTATAAGTAATACCTCATTTCCAGTCCGTTTCTGATTGGTTGAACGAGTTTTATTCATTTACACATGCACCAGTTTCCTTTTTCTTTCATACCGGGCACTATAATCATGAAAAAGATAGTCCAACCCTCACTGAACATCTTACGATTTATTCTTTAATGAATTTACGCCTTAGGAAAGATAGTCCCGGACTGGAAACTAGGTTACTGCTCCAACCAAGCCCTACGGTCATGTAAATAGCGGTTAGCTTTCATGGCCGCAGTGGCGCAATTGGTTGGCACGTTGGCGGTCTTAGCCAAAGATTCCTGATTCGAATCCAGGCTGCGGAATTTTCTTTCTTATATTTTCATCATTAATTTGAAAAATTGTATGGACGACATATTGCCCCCTTAAAAATACAGATAATGTGTTTTTTCTGTTGCATAGTTACTTTTGAGTGATCGTCGTGCAGCAGAGATACAATGGTCTGGTATTCATATCAGAAGCACATGGGAATGCTCGAGAGGCCGCACAGATGTACCAAGAAAAGTACCCGACAGACATTTGCACAAAACATTTGCGAACAGGAGTGCTTTAATGGAAGAGACGAATAAAATTACTACCTTTTTTATAACGTTGATACAATTACTGCCACAGTAATATCATGTTCTGACTAATTGCTCTATTACAAGCAAATCGTCCATTTCCGGATATATGTTCATACGAGATTTTTTGTTCCTTTTCCAAGGCATGAATCTCCTCCTGAAACTTGTCCTTATTGTTTTAGTTCACCTGTATAATCTATTATTAAAATAGTTCAAATTAAACAACGAAAATTTAAGAAATTGTTTGTTGGTCCAATGTACGGGACTTTGCCTTACATATAATAATATTATCTGATATATTGATAGGAACACTTATTCACATAGAATGGGTTTCAGTCTCTTTTTTAGTTTTCATCGTTGATTAAATATTCTTTATAAGAACCAGCTAACTTTGCAATTCAGTATCCTCGGGGAAACTTTCGTTTGATTTAATTAAGTCCTATAAATGTCTTTTTCTGTCCACAAGATCTGTTTAAGAACTATTCATCTACTGGATTTTAGTTTGAATATTCTTTGCCTTCTCAAGGTTAAATTTTAATAACTTATTTATTGAATTTTTGTTAAGTGAATTATTTATATTTTGGTTAGTTGAGTTTTATCATAAAGCGGATGAAAATATATTGATTTCTACTTTCATCTATTCATCTGGTACTGTCTACATTAAAAGCAATTACATATACTTTGAGATGACAGGAAAATAACAAAGTGCTAATGATCCACCAAATGCCATTACAATAAATTTCCAGTCAATCGTAAAACATTGAATGCAATCAATGCAATTGGTTTCATAAGGAATTTTAAAAAATTACTAAAATATGCACGTACAGATTTGAAACATGCGTAATGAAATCCGCATTATTTGTTTCTTTAAAAGGTTAAGAAAATCAAAATGGATTTTTTTATAATTTAAATGCTAGTGTTATTATCGACGAAACTGAAAAGCATCAATAAAAAAAAGAAAGGAAAAAACATTTCGAAAAATTAATTTATCAAAACGTTGCCAGTTAGATTTCGATTAAAAGAGTAATTTTCTCTAAAGCAAACACAAACATCTGTATGATCCCACTTACAAAAATAAATAGCACGCATTAAAACGGATATTTCAACGCAATAGACTACTTTAAATACTTTTATGACATATAATGATAGCGTGTTTCCAACGCAACGCTCAAGCGAATATAATAAAAACCGACCAACTTGCACATTGCAGGAAAGATAAACCGGAAAATAAAACACATTAAAGTAATGAAATCAATAAAATTATTTACACGATCAAAATAAAAAATAACAAAAATACTACTTAAATAGAGTGGCCGACACTTGAAAAGTGAAGGAATCTACTAAGGAAATACTACTAACATGAAGACATCCAGGGTATTTGCGATTTCCGGAACAGTACCTTTGAGCAGGTAAAAACGATGCATTGGTTCTCATTATAATAACTTAAATAAATATACGATACAATATTGGCAAAAAAAGTTTAAGAAATCTTTAATAAAGACGAAAGAATCATCTACGAGAGAAATGCTGACGACGAATTCACTTTATCCATTATAGATTGACTGCTTTTAAGTATGTTTATGTCTGTAAGCAGTATTTATCTTTATTAACCGTTTTTCCATGTATCTGATTTCAAATACCATTATGTAAATAATGCGTACAACGAAGGAGTATATTTTGAAAACAAATTGAGTGCATGGTAAAATGCGATATACGATTGAGCTTATATGAAAAGAATACTAGTTCGGCGCCGTTACATGCTTTGGGGTTCTGTATTATTCCCATTAAACTAGCAGGAATACCTTAGGACACTGTACTCGAAAAGAACCCCGGAGAATTTATATGGGAAATGGCTTTCAGCTAAATGATCTGAAATTTTGGTAAATGATAGTCATCCATCCATACATACGTACCAATGGCCACAAAGTCCCAAAAATTATAATTTTCGAGATATAATCGTTTAAAGTTGTTTCGTGATTTGAAGAAAACTACAAAATATGAATAACAATTTACAAATAATTGTTTTTTGTACTCGTAATTGTGCATTTTTGGGCATGAGATTGTGTTTGTATTCTTTTCCTGATCAAATAAAATAGTAATAAGCAAAAATAAGCAATAATACCTAATAAGAAAAAATAAAAATAAGCAAAAATATAGTAAAATCTGGAGAGTAGTATGCGCAAATAGTAGACTTGATAAAAGAAGATACTATTAATAGCAAACGTTGGAGGAATTTTATTCATGCTACATTAGGGAACTGTTAATTGCCGTCGGCATTATCTGATGTCACCAGGAGGAGATTGCGCGATCGGCATATCATTTAGCCTTGATTGTAAGTCTGGTGCATCCGTATTCGTCGATAATGTAAATATTGTTTTGAGGCCTGTTTGCTAGATCTAATGTCGTGTTTAATAACGTTGCATTGCTTTGCAAACTTAGCGCACCAACTCTTTGGTAAATGTAAAACGCGTACTTAATGACCCATAGTCAAAAATATGAAAAATATAATACATAATAAATGTGTATAATAATTTCATGAACTCCTCTTTAATGTACGAGTATATAAATGTTCGAGAACACTTTATGAATAATTAGCTGAATGGTTGGTATTATCGTTTTTTTGAAGGATTTGAGTCTAGAAAAATATTTGAGAACCATTTTCTTATTAGCCTTAATATAAATAAAGTAATATATCACAGGTTGGGTAATTTAGTACCGCGAAGGTAAATACAACAGTTATATATTTTATTTTTTTTTTATATACATAAAATCAAATTTAAGAATATTTGATTTAACTTTAAGTACTTTTTAATTAACACTCTCTTACTGATCCTGCTATCTCAAGCGACCAGTAGTAAAACCCTTGTTGCCACAGCACAGTAAAATCATTGAGAAGTTCATCCCCGTTTAAAAAAAATAAATTGTTTATTTGAATTTACCCTCCATCAACTCGATAAGAAATTATTACTCCAGTAAGTCTCTATACAAATATTGAGAATGATTGAAAAGTTAATACTATAAATTTTGGGAAAAGCTTAAATAAAAACTGTGCATAAATACAAAAGAAAAATTGCCAATATTTTTGGTATTTTTCATCCATTCAAAGCACGGTCTATAGATATTCATGGTCATAGAGCTTCGGCCATTTTCCATTGTTTCGAGAAGCTAAGGAAAACAGATCGCGCCAGGTGCATAGATCGCAGTATTCCCGACCGCAACCTGCGATAGAGATTTTCATTGAAACTGAATACGAAAGTAAAGTTTCTGTCTGCCGATAGGGTGGCGCTGCAGGCGCAGTTGGGCAGATTGTACATGCAGCGCTACTTTGCAATAGAGTTCCCGCCCTACCGGGAGCTAGAAACTTTAGCTTCATTTTAACAATGGAGCTCGATGACCATGAATATCTATAGACCATGATTCGAAGTAAATTATCAGCGAAATATTGTTGATGCAGTTCATTGTTGCCACACACAGACAAAGCCAGAGATAAAGATAGATACCTTAAACAAATTTAAAAACAACTTTTTTGAACCTAAAATGTTGTACAAAGTCGGATTTCACGCCGCTGATAAACGCACCAAACATTTATTTTTGAATGATTATATCTAGGGCCTTCTAGAAACTATCAGGCCCGAACATGACGTCAACAATGCATTGTTGAAGCACTAAGATTGTTACGTTGAACTTACTTCTGTAACAGCACCAGCGGAAGCCGACGAGATAATAAGGCCTGGAAGCGGAAAATTCATCTGACCATCGGGGTGCTAGCAACAATCCAACCTTCATTGTCTCCATCGTGGATGTTAACAATCAGTGTTTTTCCGTTTGTTGAAACAAAGAAAGTTGGATTGTTGCTAGCACCCCGATTGTCAGATGACTTTTCCGCTTCCAGGCCTTATCTCTTTGGCCTCGAGCAACAGCGGAACGAGGTAACAATGCTTTATCTTTTCCATGGTAAGCCTGGTAGTTTCTAGAAGGCCGTGTTATATCTCGAAAATTATAATTTTTGGGATTTTTAGCCAATGACACTTTTGATCTACGTATTGAACTATTATTTCCCACATTTTCAGATCATTGTCTGAAAGCCATTTTCCATATACCGTAAATTCTACGGGGTTCTTTAAGTAATGTTCCTCCGTGGTCGCCGAGCGCGTCATTTCCTATTCTATAAATGGGAAGACGGTTTTTTCGACAGATTTCAGAAAGCTTAAAGTAAGCGTAGCAACATTGGTTTTTCAGTTAACCTCTGTGATGTGTCATCAGTGGCGCTCATAGATTAGAACTGGCAATTATAATCTGAAGAATAAACAGCGCTCAGAATAATGCTCCTCCTCAAGCAGCTAAGATCACTATAAGACTTTGGACTGGAAAAGTATGATTCACCCTCCTATTCTCCATATCTGCCACATTCCGACATTCATTTGTTCCGGAGTCTTCAAAATTGTCTTAATGGAAAAGACTTCTGTTCTCGGGAGCAAGCGGAACGGGGTATAGTGTCCTTCTTCAATTCAAAACTGAAAAAGTTTTTCAAAGATAGCATTCAGAATTTGCCAGAAAAGTGAAGAGAAGTCATAAGTAACGATATAATTCTATTCATGATTAATTTGCAAATAATATGCAATGTTTTGTAAGTAAAGCGTGTTGTGCCAAAATCGTGCATTTCTCATGACTGATATTAGTGAATTCCAATGTAAAAATGGCGTCTGAATAGCTTTGTGCACTTTATAGCTTAATAGTGGGCGAGGTCAAAAATGCAAACACCGAGTTAAGTTGGTGAAAAAATGACTATTGCTCGATTATTAACGTATTGTTGACTTCACTAACTCAACTCGGTGTTAGGATTTTTGACCTCGCCCAGTGTAGTCGATAGATTGGTATTGGTCTATGAGAACAATTCGACACTTTCATCGGAAGCAATTTATTTCTCTTCAAAGAAAACACCCAAAAACATAGTTTATCACGCAGTATAAACAATCTAAGGAAGAAGTTTATTATTTTTAATGGAAAAAATGTCACTTGGCCAGTTTAAAGTGTTTTTTCATATGAATTTCCAGCAGAATTGTCATTTACTCGCTGTGTAGAACCGATTACTTTACCAAACAAAAGTCTCTTTCCTACCCTCATTATTTGATGAATTAGCCGACCATTTTCTGAGAGCGGTGGCCTGTTTTCGTCTACTCGAACTCAAACAATTTTTTTCACAGAAATTGATTTAAAAACTCATGATTCGAGAAAATATGTTGAAATTTTTTAAAGAAAAAAAATTCCATCTCTTCCGATGTACACGTGACCAATTATGTGCAGATAACTCCTCCGAAAAGGCAAATAGAATCAAATAGACGGTCTTGAAGTATTTTTTATGACAATTGGTTAAATCTTTTAAGAAATATTAAATTTTTTCTAAAAAAAAAATTGGCTATAGCATTCATATCAACGAACAAAAATCAATAAATTCACCATGTACGGATTACAGAGGGTGAGAGTACGTTACAACTAAACGATCAGCAAGCGTCATAAGTCTATGAGAAACCCCGCCGTCAAATTCGGTGATGTTCTATCCGGTGCCCACGGTGTTTTAATATGGCTCTGCATCGCAGGTTCCATTCAATAAGCCTTCGCCGCAGAGAATTTAGGTTGAGCTGTGCCCACCCCTCTTCACAGGCTTTCCATAGACCGTCCGCTGTACGAGGTCGTCTACTTCCAGGGGCGCGTTTCAGCAGTCCAAAGCCGCAATAATCCATGGGGGATGCGACTGGAGATTTCACGGGTATGTCTTCAAACGGAATTGAATGTATGCCCGTCTCCTGTTCCAGTGTTCGCAAATGGGCGACCGTTGACTTGGACGTATGACTCGCAGCTTTATACTGAAGCACCCATACTAGATTTCGGACGCTTAACCCCAGTCGGAGAATTTTGTGGATTATGTTGCGTACCATTGACTGCGATACCCCTACCTTATTTGCGACACCCCTCTGAGTTTTGGGCTTTTCTGCAGAGATAAGACGCTTGACTTTGGCTACAACCTCCGGTATTCTGCTTGGAGTGGGTCATTGTCTTGAGGGTCCAGGTTCTCCAACGTTGCTGGTATTGCGGTTTTTCTGTTTTATTTAGTATGTTACAGATTCCTCCCTTCGAAATGGCGAGATCCCTGGATTTGCATCGTTTTATAATCATGGAATAAGACCAATTTGCGTCGTAAAGTGCATTTATATATCTTTTCCAATATTTATCGATTTTTGGCGTCATTCTCGCAGCTAGCTTTTGTACAACGATTAAGAATGATGAAGCGATGTCCCCTTTATAACTCCTCACGACCGCGTAGCCCTGTCAACCACGCGGTTGGAGAATTTGCATATGTAAATCGTTTAGTTGTAACGTACTCAACCCTCTTTATTCTCACTGAGGTGAATATTTTTTTCTAAACAATTGGATGGGTTCTGATGAATCATTGCGGGGTATTGAGGTCTTTAATTTTTTTAAATGTTAAAATTTGCCATATCCAAAATTTTGAAATCATTAAATTACACTGGCCTCTTTCAAAATATTTTTCTAAGTTCAAAGATTTTCAACGGATTTAAGATCATATTTGCATGTTGAATTTGAAAATACTTTTCATTTTCTTTGGTCAGATTTCTAAGATATACACGATTTTTGCTTACAACTTATTTTTCCAAAACAACGCTATCATACAAATGTTTATTATGCTTTCTATGCTTGCGGGACAGCCGGGCTGACGACCAGCATTATGTCAGATAGTGCGCACCAAGACAAGAATTACAGCCCGACTCACATGATTACAAATCACACAGAAATACCCTGAAGCAACCCTGTTAGGTAAGCGTGAAACCATAGTAAAAATGGGGAAATACAGGGACCTGAATGACTTCCAGCGTGGCATGGTGGTAGATGCAAGACGGCTGGAATGAGTATTTCAGAAACGACTCCTCTCGTGAACTTTTCACGTCAAAGAATTTTTAAGAGTTTATCGAGAGTGGGTCAAGGAACAAAAAACATGTGACTCCTGTGGACGGAAAACCCTTGCCGATAAAAGAAGCCGGAGGAGAATGTCAGAACTACTGCGCATTACAACTCCGATAGCCAGAAACAACATCAGAACAGACAACTAGTCGCACCTTGGCTCGAATGGGTTACCAAAGCCGAAGGCCATCTCGGGTACCAATGCTGTCAGAGAAGAACAAGAAAGCACCCCTCCTGTGTACAGAGCAACGCGAAGATTGGACCATTGAGGAATGGGAAAAAATGGCCTATTAGACAAATCTACGTTCCTGCTACATTATATTGACGGAATGCTTAGAATATGACGAAAACAACAAGAAGCCATGGACCTTTCACATCTGGTGCGGACTTTGCAAGATGGTGGAGGCGGAGTAGTAGTGTGGGAATGCTTTTTTGGCCTGAATTGAGTTCCCTGATATCTGTAGACGGTCGTTTGAACGCCAAAACATACATAAAGATTGTTGCAGATCATGTTCACCCCCTTCATGCACATAGTTTATCCGTACGCAGATGGATCCTTCTAGCAGGATAATGCAGCAGCACACAGGGTCAGAATTACTAAGGATTAGTACTAATAGACCCCTTGATG
>JAHWFO010083527.1:0-38369 GCA_023313115.1 Rhysida immarginata
GAGTCATAATTCTGCAACCGTCGACAAATATCATTTTTAGAATCATAAGAAACAGCATTAAAACTGTTACGTTGTTAGATACATAAAAGTTTGGGTTAGCTAAATTCTTTCTCAATTGATTTTAACATAATGTTTTTAGGCTGTACATTATTCTGTAAAAAACGTGATGCGAAAACCGACACCAAAAAGTGTTACGGAAATAGTTTTCCATTGTTTAAGCATTGTTGGCGCCGGCTTGAAGCACACGCTGGAACTGAAAAGTCTCCTGACCATTGATGTCGAGTAACAATTTTTATTTAATTCTTTACTACAAAGATATTATGAAATAAATTGAAAGTGTGGTAACAGTTAGAGCCAATTCTAGCAGATAGTGGTTCTCTGCTGTTCTACCTAACCAGTTCGTGTAATGGCCTAACGTTTAGCTTTCAGTGTTTTGAATGAAGACTAATGAATCCTGGTGTATTGGAATAAACTCTTTTCCATTACAATAAATATACCGGGTGGCCCAGAAGTGTATTACATTTTTTTACATTGTTAACGACATTTTCGGTGTTTGCTTTCCAGCGATTCAATGCTTTCATAAGAATCACGAGGCACGCGCAAACAATTGTTTTGTTAAAGAATTCGTCACGGCAAAACAATTATTAATTTCATGAAAAAATGTAACACTTTCAGATCACCTGGTATATGGTGAAAAGGCGATGAACAAAACACAAGATAAAAAGATCTCTTCCCGATCTCTGTATCGGACACTTTATC
Organism: Rhysida immarginata; assembly: GCA_023313115.1. Lineage (NCBI taxonomy): Eukaryota > Metazoa > Arthropoda > Chilopoda > Scolopendromorpha > Scolopendridae > Rhysida > Rhysida immarginata. The sequence goes on from JAHWFO010083527.1 coordinate 760, forward strand.
GCAGCTGCCAAGAAAAAGGGCGTGGATGGTCTATTGCAGACTATCTTTAGCAACGAATAGCGAGAAATGAAGTTTTTGAAATGATACGCCGATATAATCGACAAGGGTCCAGAAACCGAACAGAGCGATGACAACAGCAAAAACGAGTGCGACTGCCTCGAAGAAGACTGCGGTTATTTTGTTTAAAAAGAACAGTAGTTTTTGTATTCCTAGAAAAATCTTATATTTTATTAAACTATCTGAAATTTTAAATGTACACTGATTTATGATTCCAGGTTTTTAGCCGAATGATTAGTACCATTTTGTTATGTAAGCAGAGCACTGTCTGCTTTTTTTAAATCTATTTTGATGCATAACAAGAAAATCCCTAACCTAACCTTTCAGACAAAGCCGCACAAGTCCCCTTGATTTAAGCAAGCCACCACAGGTCCAGAATTAAAAATTTTCTCCCATAAAACCAGTCTTGTATGATTTGATAGCACACAATAAAATTGTTGTTAAGAGTATTGAGGGCGATTTAGGAATAAAAATAAGAAAACCCTCCCAGTTAACACACTATACGTTTTTCGAAATTTGTCCAACTGTGGATTTGTGTGACATATGCGCTTTTGCGTGAATGCTCCTCAATTATAAGACCTTATTCAGTATTACCGATATTTTGTAGACTCGTTCGTTGATAAATAAGTACTGTATATAAAGCAGTTATTTGTTTGTTGCATCTAAAAGCATTATCATGATTCAATGCTTCAGATTGCAGACTCGAAACTAAGTTGTTGTTTTTTTATTATATTATCCAATTTTAGTGTTTTATATAATTAAATCGCTTTCTTATGTGTTTTTGTTTTCTAATTTGTCTTTTTGTCTTCGTTCTCAGTGCCTTGCTGGGGATTCTTGTGTGGCACCGAGCTATCTTTATCCTTTTCTTTGGTATCAATAAATCTAATCAATCAATAGCTTCTAATACAATGTTTTCCATAAAGAACAGCCTGCGTTATTCCCGTAATGATTTTACAATTCACCGAATATACACTGACGAATAAAAACATAGTAAATCCATTAATAGACATCTCCCCGTTGTTATATCTCACGAGCCTTGTTCAATCGGAGATATTCTCGCCTATTGGTATGGCGATAACGAGTTAACAATTATCAAACTCATTTATTGTTGAGTCCACGTTGCAAATTTGAAAAATGAAAAAAAATACAGACGAAAAATATTAATCTGTATCTTTAAAAAATATTTATATAGTAGATTGAAATTATAAAAATTTATACTGATTAATATGATAGTAAACAAAAAGTGCTTCTTGAATGGTTGCCCAATTTTTTTTTTTTTTTGGCAAATTTCTCTGAACTACACTGAAGAGCCAAAACATTATGACCACCTACTCAATAACGCGTTGCGCCACCTTTGGGCTGCAGAACAGCTGCATGGATGCCACAAGTCTTGGTAGATGACTGGAGACAGGTTGTACCAAATGTCGAAACAGCGGTCACGCAAAGTCCAGATATTCCGACATGGTGACGTTTGAGCTCTGACCTGCCGCTCCATGACAACCTAAATGTGCACTATCAGATTAAGATCCGGCGTGTTAGGTGGCCAGGACATTACTTGGAATTCATCCTTATGCTCCTCGAACCATCCCAACACTATTCGAGCCTTGTGACACGGAGCGTTGTCCTGCTGGAAGATTCCATTGGGAAGAAAGACGCCATGTAAGGGTGCAACTATTCCGCAATGATGTTCAGATAGTCCGCAGCTTTCATGGTCCGTTCTACCATAACAAAGGGCCCCAGAGCCACCATGAGAACGGCCCCCAAAGCATAATACCGCTACCACCAGTCTGTGTATGGCCGCTACTGTATGGGGGAGAAACTGTTCATCTGAAGTCGGCGTACACTGACACAACCATCGACGTGCTAAATAAGAAATCGTGATTCACCCGAACAAGCAACTCTCTTCCACTTATCCATGGTCCAGTCTCGATATTCTCAGGCCCACTGTAGGCGTAGTTGACAGTGACAGAGGCGCAGTCCCTTATCCAACAGTGTCCGCTGAACTGTGTGTTCCGAAACACTTGCACTTGGACCTGTATTGTATAGGGCTGTCAGTTGAGCCACTGCGTGGTGCCGAATCTTGCTATACTAATGGGGATAGTCACCGACGTCCTTTTTCTTTGATGACGCGTGGGCGTCCAACACCTTGGCGTCAACTGCTGGTTTCATCGTCATTTATCCACTTTGCTAACAACGGCAGATCGTGAACAACCTACCAGTCGTGCAGTTTCGGAGACACTCGTTTCAAGTCTTTGGGCCATTACAATCTGCCCACTATCAAATTCGCTTAGATCAGCAGCTTTCCAATCACTCGCAAAATTAAATGCAAGACTGATTCCTTACTTTCTCCAGCAGTAGTTAAATACCATTCCCACTTAATTGCGTGCCCTCCACGTGATCCAGACGAGTTAATTCACCAATGTGGGAATGGTCATAATGTTTTGGCTCTTCAGTGTATATTAAGGATGATATAACACTGGTCAACAAAAAAAAATTTCTGTCCTGGACTTTTGCAGCTGTTTTGGACTAATTTCAGGTTGCCGATTCCAAATCTGATCTCAAATTTGCTTTATCACATCTCATTTTTATACTATCGGTATATCCAATTTTCATTGATTTTACCCAAAATTAAATGCTTGTCACTTACGATTGCAAATTTTTGCAAGTCAGTGACTGCTTTAGTGTTAAAATATAGAGTTGTTATTTTTTAGCGTGTTTATAATACTATTTTATGTAGATATCCACATTTATTTAATACAGTCGGCACTGCTTAATGTGATCACGATTAATGTTATCTTACCCCACTTACAATAACTGAGCCGATAGATAAACCATTAAGTGTGGCAACAGTAAAGCCAATAGCTACGCCAACAGCAAGGCCAATAGACACTGCTGCCAAGAGTAATAGCCCTGCACTATAAGCGTATATAAACCCATTGAGGGATCATTCGGAACTTAGTACTAATATAATCGATTATTCGTAATTGCGATTTATGAGGCAGTGTTGCCAAATTAACCGGTTTCCGGTTATTTTTAACCGGAAAATAAAAAAAAAAAAGGGTTTTAACTGGAATCTATTGATAGCCGGTTTTTTAAACGGAAAATTAAATTTCTAGCCAGTTTTTGGCCGGAAAAGAAAACGGTACCAAACGACGGAGACGGTTGGGCAAATCGCTACCCAAAGAAACGCACCCTGTTTCATGGGTCACTGAGCGAAGAGCAAGGTGAACGCTTTCGTCAAGACATATAAGTTATAGAAGATAGCTACCAAGGCCGATGGGACTCAAACATGACGGCAGATTACTGCTGTTCCTGGATGAGAGACATTTCACAAGCTGTACATCGGAGTTCGTCAAGGAAGAGATAGTTTATGCAGGTGTAATTTCACTATTACTAATGAATTTTCTGTTTTTTTATTAAAAATGCAATATTTGATATTTCAAAAACCACCCCTAATTTTCCCCTACTTCTTATATGTTGCCTGCAATAGATTTGTTATATCTTCACTCGTAATGAAATTGAATGGGGGGGGGGTAACAGATATTTGACTCACCCTCCCTACAATTTTAATATGAGTGAATATATATACACGAGGCCTGTTCGGAGAGTATCCGGAGTGAGGCTACAAAAAAATTCGGTTCGAACTCATGTTTAGTCACCTTCAAAATAAGCACTCTCTGCAGCAACGCAATTAGACCAGCGTTGCTGCCATTGGTGGATAAAATGTATGGAATGCCTCCTTTAGGATGGCCAAGAGGTCCGTCGTCGCATTTTGTGTTGTCACGTCCACATCCTCAAATCTCCGTCCCTTGAGCGCTTTCTTGATCTTCGGAAATGCGAAGAAGTCGCACGGAGCTAGTTAGTTGAGTAGGGAGACTACCTGACCTGAGCGATGTGGTGTTTTGTCAAGAATTGCTATACGATGTGGGCTATGTGTGGTGGAACGTTGTCGTTGTGCAGAATCCAATCTCCAAAAGCCGAATGCTTGTTTTAGCAATTCATAACACTCCGTTGTGGTTTTACCGATTTTAACACAAAATTTGATGCAATGTCGTTGCTCAATGTTTTCTATCATTTTCACCACCCGAACGCATTAAAAACGTGTAAATGAGATCAGTGTGGTACTTATGAAATACGGCAGCAGAAAATGACTATCGAGCAAGAGTGCCAGAGACTCTCAGCACGCTATCGGAGGCTGCGCTTCGCCTGGGCTCATGAACATATTCATTGGACCAATGCTTCACGTCGAGAAGGCACTGTGCAAGGTGGTGGAGGCTCCATCATTGTATGGGGCGTGATTAAATGGCGCTCCTCTCATCAAATTGGATATATCTGACTGGGAAATAGTTTTGTTCAGCTGCTTGATGACGATTTGTAGCACTTCATGGCCTTCATGTATCCTAACAACGAATGAGTTGGCCACCTAGATCGGCAGATTTGAACTCCTTCGAACCTATTTAGGATATTATCAAACGATGAATTCGCGCAGAAGAGCCTACACCTGCAACACACACGCAATTATGGGCGGCTATCGAGACTGATGGCTGAACAGAATTTCGGCTGACTGGTAGAGATTTCAGTGTAATAGTACACTGAAACGATATTGTAACGATAATCCCGAAAGGAAATATAAATTCAATATCAGTATTACGCAGTATGAAGGATATATCAGTAAACGTTTTCTCCGATTAAGTTAGCAAGCAAAAAAATTGAGAATATCAATTGGGAATATAGACTAACACTAACATTTATTTAATATTTTTATAAATAAATAACCAAAAAAATCTATAGTAAAGAAATATTAAAATTTATTTTAAATAGTTAAAGCTTTTCGAAATCACTTCACCATCGGAGCAATTAAATCGCTTTAGCTTTACTAAAAACTCTTTCTTGGTTATTTATTTAATCTAACACCAATATAAAGCTTATTATCATGACATATTTTGTAAATACAAATGCCTCATTTTATACATTTTATGTAATTATTTTTTTATTTTTATGACCTTCTTATACGTACCTGCCAAAAGGAAACAACTCACTAAGACTTTGGCCATCGTTGTCCTTCCTGTTCTATGAATTAAAAGAAATTAAATATATTTCTATTATTAAATCCTCCTTCAGATAATTTAATAAAAATAAATCTATGAATAACATAATATTTATTTTTATAGTAGATGTTTGTGTGAATTACCTTGTCTCGTTCCATAAAATTTTTTATTGAACGATAAATTTCAATTTTGTATTAAAAATAACAAATTCACACGAAAGAATATGTAAATAATATGAGCAATTTGATCCCCTTTAAATGTGCCTTCTGTTTTTAATCTGTCCATCAGATAAAGTAATACAAAACCTTCTAGAAATAACATACAAGTATTTTAGACGCGTTTCGTAGTAGATGCTTCCGTGGATTAAATTGGCTGTTACCATTACATACTGAACGTTATACTTCAAATTTAGCAATAACATGAACAATCCCATCCCATTAAATGTGCCTACTGTTTACGATTGTCTCTTAAGCAAAATAATTAAAGTACTGCAACATAACAATGTAGACTAGAAAATTTGGATAATACACAAATAGGCTGTTCAGTCTAAAAGTATCAATGGCAATCGAAACCACAGCTCAACAATTGTTACATCTCTTGTGGTAATAGTGGATCGATTGCTTTTATTTTCAGACTTACTTCCAAATGTTGCTTCAAGCTTTTTTTAGGAATTCATAACCTTCCATATCCAATTATACATATATCATAAGCTTATAGTTTAACATAAAACTCAAGTTTCATACTTAAATCGAGTCTTCTATTCTTTAAGTACTTAGTAGAGATCAAGAGAACGCAATCTCCTACTAGATGCACATGCACTAAAATAAAACTGGCTATTTAGTAGCTGAATCAAAACGACCAAAATTTTTATTGCTTTCTCATATATATATTGCTAATCATAAACTTTTCTCACAATTGTAGTCAGTTTATGGTTTTATCGCAGAAACATTAAAAATATCAGGCATCGTATTGCTTCAAATTGCCTATTGTTCTTTGTACAATACTCATTTCCAAAAAAGTTGGGACAGTGCAAAATATATAGAAATAACAAAAAGGGATGATGTAACAAAACTTTCTCGCGAATACAAAATAGCAGATACGTTTATGAAATGACATAAATATACTGTGTGCACCAAAACATTTTGTATCGTGGCCGGGACGTTCATTTTGAATGGGGGTGTTGCAACACGTTCCAAAATAGTAGGGACATACGTTGTAGAAAGCGCCGTTAGTAGTGGAACCTTCCGAATTGTTCGGGAATAATCTAGAATGATGACGTCGTACTACATTCCGTATAAATAACAGTTGCCATCCGTCGTTCAGGTAACTTATTCGGAACGATGGGTCGAGGCAAGCCAGTTAGCGAAGATCTTCGTGTTCGAATCATTCAAGAATTCACAAACAACGTTTCTCAGCGTGCAATAGCCAGAAGATGTAACCTGTCATCATCTACAGTACATAATATTATCAAGCGCTACCGAGATAGTGGTGAGATCACAGTTCGGAAAGGCCCAGGTAGAAAACCTATTCTGAATGCTCGAGCTCTTCGGATCGTCCGACGTCACTGCGTCACGCATAGGAATGCTGCGATTACGGACATAGCCACGTGGGCCCACGATTTCTTCGGGAAGCCATTATCTTTGAATACTGTACGCCGGTGCATCCACAAATGCAAACTTAAGTTATACTGTGCACAACGGAAGCCATACATCAACAAACGACAGCAACCTCGCCGTCTGATATGGGCTCGAGCCCATCGCAATTGGTCCCAAGCACGCTGGAAGAACATATTGTGGTCCGATGAATCAACCTTTACGATTGTTTACGTAAATAATGGACGCCGTACACTCCGGACCAAAGACGAAAAGGATATTCCCGCGTGCTACAGGCGTTCGGTACAGAAACCACCGTCTGTCATGGACTGGGGCTGTATTATTGGCATAGAATGGGAGACTTGCACATCTGCAATGGCACCGTCAATGCTGAAGCGTATATACAGATCCTGGAACAAGCTATGGTGCCATCTAAGAGGCGCCTGTTTGGACGACGTCAGTGTATATTTCAACAAGACAACGCCAGACCGCATGCAGCGCGCATAACTTCTGCATGGCTACGTCGGCAGCGCATTCGTATGATGGATTGGCCCCCTTGCAGCCCGGATCTGTCGCCTATAGAAAACGTTTGACGTATTATTAAACGAAAACTACGACAGCGACCACCCCGGACACTTGGACAGCTGAAAACCTATATCCAACAGGAATGGGACAGAATTCCGGTTACGGTGTTAGAAAGATTGGTGTCATCGATGCCCAGAAGATTACAGTGTGTCATCAAGAGGAGAGGTGACGCCACACCGTGGTAAACGCCGTGCTGTCCCAACTTTTTTGGGAGTGTGTTGCAAGTGCCAAACAGGAAAACCACCTGTATCTTTCTTTAAGCATATAAGATATGTGATCCCATGCCTAATTTATCGTTTATGTATTGTAATGCGTTGAAATAAACGGCAATACAATAATCCAAACAAATGTGTTGGAGTTCTTCTTATATGTTGCACTGTCCCAACTTTTTTGGAAATGAGTATTGTATTTTTTATTTATTTTTGTTGCAAAACGATACAAATAATGTGATACAAAAAAGAAAAACTATTCGAAGCTCTTAAGAATCTGTTACAATAAAGATATTATCAATGGAAATCAATAAACCGGACTCTCTTTTTACCGAATATAATTAACATATTTTGGGGGAAGTCACAGTAAAATTGCTACATCATTAGCCCTATTACTGCTCTATCCAACATCGTCTCCTTTGAATTGCTACCGATATACATGTAAAAATGTGGCGAGACACAGTCGAGCACTTCCACCTCCAACTGAAGGAGCAATTACTCATGGGTACAGTGAAGTACGCCAACTCATTGATGGTCGTTCTGCGAAAAAATAGGCCGAAAAAGCCTGTTGAGCTATTCAGAAAGCATGTTCAGCTTTCCGAACAGATGAAAAACTATCTGGGCACTTAAGATAAGCTTGTCGGCAAAATTATTTTACGCTAGCAGCTTTTGCGTGGCTTCTGGGAACGTTATTCAAAATTACAATCCGCTGGCCTAATGTAACAATAATTTGGAAAATGCATACCAAGATATAAATCGCCTTTCCCACAACATATAGTTAAAATGATATAAAATAAAAATAAAAAATTAGTAAATTCGAGTAATTAATCACTTAGATACGTATTTCGGTAACCATGTTACCATCTCAGTAGAGTGAAAAACTAAATTACAAAATTAAACTTTAAAAGCATAAAATACAAAATATCAATAGGGGCCAATCATAGGGAAAACTGATTAAAACATAATAGTACTGTTCATGTTGAATGACGTCTTCCTTGACAGGCTTGAATCTGGTATAGCACCGCCATCTTCGTTTAATATCGTTCTGTTCTGTTTTGCTGAATTTCGAGAATTTCTAATCATTCTTTAATTATTTTATACACATGATGGATTACTAATTAATATTTATTTACTAAGAGGATTAAATTGTCATTTTCAATATAAACTCGATCTATTAGTATTTGATACTAAAATTTTCTTAATGAATTACCAATAAGAATGTGCAATAACATTAGTAAAAATTGTTTATTTTATTTAGTTTATTTAGTAATTTTTTAGAGGAATTATTGTTTACATTATGAAAACTTCTGTTTATTTGAAATTAGGTATCAGGTAACCACAAAAGTTCTTGCCGTTTTTAATTCCGGAAAACAAAATGATGTACACAAGAGGTAGCTAGTACCCAAAGTAATCCCCATTGGCATCTAGCACCTTCTGCCAACGTGTCTCCAGTTGCTCAATCCTCTGGCTGTAAAACTTGCCGGTCTTGGACTCATAGAAGTCCGTGAGTGCATTTCGCAAATCTGTATCATTGGTGTAGGATTTTCCACGAAGATGGTTGTCCAGAGGAGTAAGATCTGGTGAGTAAGGTGGAAGACACAAAGTTTCCCAGCCAAGCCGCTCTATGGTTTTCCTGGCCACCCGCGCTACATGTGGCCGGGCATAGTCATGAAGGAAGATTACCCCTTTGCGATTCACCAATGCTGGCTCCTTCTGCTGCAATGCCAGTTGCACACATTCCAACTGCTGGGAGTACAGGTCCCCAGTGATGGTTTGGGCAGTTGATAGCAGCTCGTAGTGAACCATTTGGCGTCCAGTCCACCCGACACAGAGCATGATCTTGTGTGGGTGTTGGGGTGGCTTTGAGGTGTGAGTCACGGTGTCTCGGGGTGACAACCAATTTTTGGAACGCTTAGGAGTGTCATACAGGACCCACTTTTCGTCACTGGTTAGTATTCCATCAAATATGAGTGCGTTACGATACCCAGAAAGCAACGACATGCAGGCTGTCACTTGTTGATTTTATTTGGATTCCGACAATGTGTGGGGTACCCATTTGCTCAACTTGTACGTCTTTCCTCAACTGTTTCATCAGAAACTTGATACCGTCTGGCAAGTTCACCACATGTTAAAACTGCTGTCCTCCTCTATGGCCGTTTTCAGGCCTGGTCATCTCAGGCTTGTTGTCGACCACTGCGGGGTTCATCAGAAATGGCAAATTCTCCCGATCTGAATTCCTGGAACCAATGCCTTGCGGTGCGTTCATTCACAGCATCATCCCCAAAAGTAAGACACATTGGCAACTTGATGCTGCTGCTGACAAGCCCACCTTGAAGTCATAAAGCAAGCAACACCTAACCATCTCCTTCGATACTTCCATTTGTCTTCTCTTCTGCACGAGATATGATTGATGTGAATGCCCAACAGTCCTTTTTTTATACAGGCTAACCTTCCTGCTCCCCCCTGACCGATTTTGGACCACACTGTACACTCATTTGCATGTTTTCTATCACTTCCTTTTATGGCAACATAAAAACGGCAAGAACTTTTGCGATTACCTGGTACTATTGGCAATACTGTCAATTATCACAGTCCTGCCACAGATGATTCTTTTTTAAATAAAATCAAACTTATAGTTTCCACTGTTGCGGTAACCGTCGTACGCCGGGCTTTAGAATAAAACTCAAAGCAAGTAAACTTATTTATTGGATGCTCGGATAGATGCAGCAAGCTGTGTCTGAAATGAATTGTGGTGATCAGTTGTAACAAACTTGAGTTAGGAAAGAAAGCCAAGCTGTATGTTTTCAAATCTATCTTTGTCACCATTCTCATCTATGGTCATGGTTAATGACCGAAAGACTGCCTTATTGTGGTTCCTTATAATGTGGAAAGTGTTCCCTACTAGATAGAGTTTAGCATCATGCATCATCCTGAACACTATCCAGTAGGGAACACCTTCCACATTATAAGGCACCACAATAAGGCAGTCTTTAGGTGCTGAGCCGCTACTTCTCCGCATTGAGAAGGCTCAGTTGCGTTCAATCTAGGCAGTTGCAATTTTCCAATTCGATGGTCACATAAGAGACCAAAGGGTCGGCCTAGAACTAGGTTGCTAGAGTACATAGATCTTCTGGGTTCGAGACACTTGAATATTACTGTTGAGGACATTACCGTTCATATTGACAGAAACTTATTTACCATTGGCAGTCCTGTCAATTATCACAATTCTATCACAGACGAAATTTTATAATTAAATTCAAATATACAGATTCGCCTGTTCTGCTCCGTCGTATGATACTAGTTACTTAATAAAATCAGAGAAAGTATAATCTGATGATGGACTGGGAGATGAAAATCAGTCCAAAAACATTTATGAATGAACAGTCAAAATCTCCACATCAGTAGCAAAAAGTCAAATTCTCCACAAAAATAAACAGTGAAAAAGTGAAAGTCAGTAAAAAAAAACAAACAAACTGGAAATCCACAGATAGAAAAGATTCAATAATAATTAAAAAAATCTTCAAAAATATCCAAAAAAATTCATCTCCAAAATTCTACAGGCAAGACGTTTAACACTGAAAAATACTAAAATCAAAAATTCCTTAATTACTTTATTCCATTCAATTATTTTATTTTTTATTATTTAATTATTTATTTTAATTTAATTATTTATTTATGTTTAGGTTAAAACAAAAAAAAATCAATTAAAGCAATAAAATAAATTAACAATTCTTTGAAATTCTGAACACTAAATTAGTCGTAAGCAGTAATTAATTAAATCTTGCTTATGCGACTGTCTTTGTTCACGCAATAAACTCATGAAGCCAGTTTTTCATCCAAAACATCTTTGAAGTTTGTGTAGTAGTAGCAGTAAAAAATTGCACTAAGTTTTTTGCGTAGCATTCTACTTCGCAACTAAATTGTACTACGGGGAGATCGGACTTGAAGTGAACAACTGGCAGTGTTCGCGAGACAGTTCTTTAGTTCTAACCTTGAACTGTAGTCCCTAGGACTGGCGATTATGAACTGAGTGGCAACAGCACAGACTGGATTGTAAAGACCACTGCTTGCAGTGAGATTTGCGTTTACAGTTCTTCAATACAGGCAACGGCCTGCAGATAAATTGTAAGTGTGTGGGCCCCTAAGAGGGGCCTGCAGCACAGTCAGTTCTAGAAATTTGACGTCGACTACTATGGTCATTTTGCGCCTTTTACACAAGATATATTTGTACGCAGCCTGGGACAAACACAAACATCCATGCCCACTGCGGGATTCAAACCCGCGGCCAGGCGGACTCGAGAACTAGAAAGCCTACGCCCTAGCCCTCTCGGGCCACCTGGCCGGCGGGCCCCTAAGACAATCGGCATATAGATCTTCATTACAACATCGGTGTAATTATAATACATTGTTTATTAGCTTAGAAGTGGATGGTGAAATAAAAAAAACAAAATTTTATTGCAGCTCCAAAACAAGAAGAATATAAAAGTACAATCTTACTGGTCTCTCAATCAGCGTTTATCACAGCTGGATAACGGTAAATTAAATAATTTAAAAAATAAATAACGTTGATTTTTTTTAAAATTTCAGTCAGAATTACTTGAAATGGGAATAAGACTGAATGTGAACACAAAAGTTGCGCTGTCCGGTGACGTTTAGCGATAATAGTAGTCACTCCTGCTCTTAGGCCACACGTTCGCTAAATAACGAAAGAAAGAATAGAAATAGTTAATAGTAATTAGCTCTGTTCATGATCGCTAAATAACCAAGTAAACTACTCAGCAAAATAATTTCCAACAATATACGGTTTGAAGTTTGAGAAAATGTACGGAGTGACCACAAATCAGTTGCCATGAATTCCATAATACTGTACAATCCAATTTCAGTCTTCATTTTTAATAGAATGAAGATGAAATCGGTCCGTTCAACATAATCTAACGCCAACTGCTTCAATAATAGCGAAAATTTAAGGAGAGAGACGGATAAGCAGCTCAAACATTTAATTTTTTTTTAATTTTATGACTGGAAAAAGCAAATTCTGATATCACGTAATTAAAATAGGAATTTTTTTTGGTTCAAAAAATTAGAATGTTTCCTTAATTGGTTCACAATGGTAGAAATGCAAATGAACACACAAATGAATTATTAGATAATGATACAAAAATACAGCAGATTGAATGTGTGTGTTAATAGAGCTAATTCTATGGGACGAAAAGCTGGCATTTATGTCACTACTAAAGAAGTAATTATTTCCCTGTCAAAAATAGGACAAAGCCAGAAGAAAACTGCTGAACAAGCCAGATGCTCCCAAACAGCTGTTCAAGGGTATTGAAACAGTATCGTAACAATCGACAATTTGCAAATAACGGAAGGAAATAAATCTTCCACCACGATTCGAGATGACTTGCAGCTTATGAAGATTTAGAGATGGAAGTTTTTCAGAAGTGTCCGATACAAGCATTGAGACAGATTGGAGACATCTGCATCATATGGGGTTCCGATCAGGAGCACAACATGAAGCTAAGCAACATCGAGTTCGAATAAGATGGCGCAAGGTACGTCTGATGCGAAGTGCTGATGACTGGTAACGTGTGCTCTTGGTTACGAATCCCTTTTTTGGGTATATCATGGATCTCAAGAACCAGGAGTATGGTGATTCGAACATGAAACCTTTCTGAAGAGCGGCCTCAAGCATACTGTTAAGTTTGCTACACCTATGGTCTGCGGCTAAATGACTGTAGATGGCTTCGGTAAGCTGTGCATACTGAAGGGATGTGTGAATTCAGAAATTTACCACGAAGTACTAGAACACTTTATGCTGCTTTCGGTCGAAGATTTGTGCGAGCACCATGAAAATATCTGAGTAAAAAGCAAATTCATATCCCTCCTTGGCCAGCAAATTTCCAGGGTATGAAGCTGATTAGAATTGTGTAAAATTATAAAGAAACAATTAAGAATCGAAGCTCCAAGTACCAAAACAGGACTTATTGCATCTAAAAAAAAGGTTTGGGTATCTTTCACGGCGGAGCAATATTCTGCACTTGTCAACAGTATGCCGGCCAAACAAAGAAAGTTGCCCTGGCCTTTCCTGCTCGTCTCAACTCAGAAGTCCGATCCTTCTTCCAGAGCTACAAGAAAACTCTAAGTGCAAACGTTATCACGACTTTGCAGGAACAGTGGTCTTCCAGTGTCAAAGGTAGACCTGTTTATAATTATATTCCTAAGGTCACGCTGAATCTGTCTACGTATGCGGTCCTGTTCATTACAGGTCATGGACCATTTCTACAATACCTACGGGGGTTTAAGCTACGGGGCGAAGATCCTTTGTGTCCTTGCGGCAAGGAGTCACATCATCCAGATAATGTCTTGGCTGAAGACCCAGCCATCGTAAAAGCCCGGGAAGAGCTACATGCATCACTCAAAAAGCAGGTTTCGCCATTCCTTACCAGAAGTAGATTTTGATGAGTGCCAACCTGTTACAGACCTAAAGCAGTTTGCTAAGTCTGCAATCCTTCCTCACACTTTCTGAGAGGGGGCTCTTAATTATTAATTTCTTATTGGAATCATTGTCAGTGTTTGTAATAATAATTGGTAAATATAATTAATTAATAAATATTAAAATATTAAAAAAAGAAAAAAATAGGATGCTGCCGTAACTGTTGTTGTTAGTCCATCCATATTGTGAGGGATGGCTTTATATAGGGGGGGGGGGGTCTGAAACCCTGTCACAAACTTCGCATCCGTTCTCCCCATGGCCAAATATTAAACAAATGCCCTATCAACATGGGTCTGAAACTCAACCGTTAACGAGAAAAATGGCGTCCAGATGTGAGTGCCCCTGTGAGGTTGTTTAAGAGATTTTGTTCCAAATGACATTTATGTGCTTCAACACAGGTGTGCAGACGTCTCTGAAACGAACGGCGAACAAGTTCTCCTGTACGGTTCCTGACAGCACCATATTCGGCGACAATGCGTCCCATAGCTCATTCGCATCCTGGAAGGGTGTTGCATACGCGTTATCCTTAACATGCCCCCACAGATAGAAATCAAGACAATTGAGGTCGGGATAGAAATCATACCACTGGCCCCGCACGTCCAATCCATCTTGCAGGAAAGCTGTCATTCAGAAGCTGACGTGCAACCACGCTGAAATGTGCCGGTGCGCTATCGTGCATAAACCACTGCAAAAGAGTGTTCTCTGGCAGCTGCGGCAGGATGTCGTGCATCAATTGTTCCAAGAACGTCCGGTATAACGGTCCGGATGCACTGGGGACCAAATTTCGACAATTTCCTTAACCCGTTTGTCAGCCAATCTCACAAGGGCACCCACATTTGGACGCCATTTTTTCTCGTTAACGGTTGAGTTTCACACGCGACTCTTATTTGGCCATTGGGAGTACGCATACAATGTTTGTGACAGGGTTTCAGACTCACCCTCCATATTGTCAAAGGTGACTCATTCGTTGAATCATTTGATATCCTTCTGCAAGATTAGGTTAAGGGGCATCCCCAAATCAACTAAGCATGCCCGCCAGATTAAAAGCTGTCAATGGAGGAAAAGGAGAAGCTACTTAATATAAGGATTGTGATAAGCAAGAAAATTCCTCTGGTTTGTTTGTAAAACACATTCTTCTGCTGAGGTATTCTAATTTTTTGAATCGGCCAGTGATCATATTCTAATTTTGGGATTTCAGAAGTTTACATGAATTTGGTTAAAATGCCTTACTGTACAACTCTAGTACTATCTAGATAAATAAAAGAAAAATGCTTGATTTCATATATGAAGGCCTAAAAAATTAATTACTTACTCAAATGAACTAATTTTCTCCTTATTCTAATATTCTGAGTCAAAGTTATTACCTCCACATGCACATCCCGCTGAATTGTCACAGGCTACCACTCTTTGATTTTTTGCCTTGCATCTTTTCCAACACTCTTCTATGTAACAGTCGTCTTAAACAAGAGATAAATACTATAAGTGCACTTAAATGAAAAAAAATGCTACAAAAAATTTTAAAAGTAAAAAAAAAACAAAAAACCCCCCCAGAAATATGCCATATGAAGACCTGAGACTGGTGTATAGTCCGTCTCTTTATATCGGTAGAGAAGCTCACGTGACTAAAATGGTCTTTTCAGAAACGCATATAAATACAACTAAATAAAAAGTTCTCAGCACCTGTGCACAACTGACTTATGACGCATTGATCTTCGACCTTTCCATGAAGCTGAAGGACTGCTTTCGAGTTCGGTGGGATAAAATCTGCTTCAGCGTTTCAAGTTCCATTTCAGAAATAAAAAAATAATAAAATCGTTTTTTTGACGTTTTGAAAAAAAAAGAAAAAATAAGCAACTTAGCCAAAAAACGTCTGAGTCATGTGACATTGGAGGAAAGACATGTAAATTTGGACTACTTTCTAAAAGGCCACTTTAGTCATGTGAGTTTCTTTACCGATAAACCAGGAGTGGCGGTTCTAATTCTTAATTTTTTAAGAGATGGCGCTGGAAACAAGGGTTGGTTCATAGTCTAATCTCTTATGTCATTTTTGAGTTATGACCGTACCTTTTAAAACGCCATTGATGTTTAAACGATTTCGAGTTAACGTCATATTTTTTTTCTTGCGCCATTGATGTTTAAACATGTCGAGTTTCGAGCCAAATAAAGAACATTTGAGACACGCACAGCTTTTCTTGTTCAATCAAAATAAAAACGCTAGTGAAAGCCGTCGTATGCTTGTGGAAACTTACGGTGACGATGCTCCAACCCAAGACTGTTGTGTACGTTGGTTTAGAAGATTCAAAAGTGGTGAATTCGACTGCAAGACCAAATCGCTTTGGAAAGAAGATAATGCTGTGCATTTGGTGGGATCAGAATGGTGTCGTGTACCTTGAGTGTCACGGAATTCAAATTCCACCTTGAATTCCGATGACACTAATAATCGTCTCCATACTCGCTACTTCTATGGTGCGAAGTGGAGGAGGAAACGACAAAATAATCGTCATCAGCGTCGCAATACGCAGGAGTCCAATCGGGGACAGCAACGAAAATTACGTAATCTCGACGGGAGAACCCGTGATCTAGGAGTTCGTAATGGAGAGGCACGAGAGAAGAGACGTGGCAAAAAGATCTCCGAGCGGGATTCCCCGGGACGAACGGCATCGAATGGCCGAATATTATCGACAATAAGCCGGAACGTTGGCGGACAAGCGATAAGGACTACAGCTTTTCCAGTGCCCGGAACGGACCTCACCACGAAGAAATTGGGAATTTGTCGACGTGGCGAGGTGAGTCAAACTGAGAATTCTAACCGGGAATGTACGTTTGCATATTCCAGCTCTGCCTCGCTGGATTTACAATACCACTACGGACTTTATTCAGCAAGCCCGTGTACAAGTATTTGCAAGTGCGCAAGTAGCAGCACAAGTTTTACCCGAACTGAGGAGCTACAGAATGTCATGTCGCTCCACGATAAGAGGTTTGTGGTCGTATGGAATGAAGGCCTACATTATTTATGAAGTGGGATTTGTATTGGTAGGAAATTAAAATTGTGTGATGTTTCTATGCCTGAACTGCCAATTTATATTCCTTTCTGGGTCTCAGTTTCCACGGACTTTTTCGTTGCACCCATAGTGTATTGACGAGCAGTTAGATTACTGGTTTTACTTATCGTCGTTTAATTCTCTCATTCCACAGTGCCTACAGGACTGAACTCGAGAATACGATACGTATCGAGTGTACTTACCGAATTAGACATTTTAGCACGTTAGTGTGGATTGCTTTACCCAACGCATCCAACGAGATTTGTTAGTGTGGATTTGTGAAGCTCTCCGAGTGCATCATTACTTAAAAATTTGGCGATTGAAATTGCTTCAAATGATAAGTAGTTATATCATATATGGTTATATTGAAATCGGGTGATTGTCGCGTCCAATGCTTGTGTGAAATTGCATACCTTTCCTTAAGGTTATACCCGAAAGAATTACGTCGGGTTTATGTTCAGTGATTCGTATAGTGCTTCAACAATAGATTGGTGAAGTGTTTTGGTTATGCATACATCTATTTCTGTACCTACCTGATTTATTTGATTTAGCTTTAATTAGTTTAAGACAACTAGTTAAGCTTCTTTAATTAAATATCATTTATTTACTATATTCTTATTCAATAAAATTTGAATATTATACCCACTTATCCGACCTCTGTCATATCATTCATTTTCCATTGCGTACTCTCTACAATTTATTAAATTTACATATGACAATGAGCTTCTGAAACCAGGTGAAACAGCTTATCGTCAACAAATGATTAATTTGAACCATGCATTGTTCGAAAAGCAACCAGAATGGGCCACAAGTAACGGAAAAGTGATTTTACAGCACGTCAACGCCCCATCACTTGGCTGGGAACTCTTGCCCCACTCTTTGTCGCCGTATTCACCAGACTGGGCCCGTTCCGATTACCACTTGTTTTCATCAATGTCTCACGTACTTTCCATGAAACACTTCAACAATTACGGAGATGTCGAAAAATAACTTGATGACTAGATAACCTCAAAAGATGTACGGTTTATCTAAGAGGGCATCCACAAATTGCCAGAGAGATGGGAAACTGTGTAGCTAGCGATGGCACATACTTTGAATAAGCATCCTTTACCTTTCTCCCAATTAAACGTGTCTTTTAATAAAAAATTAAGAATTATTAACCGCCTCACGGGTATAGCACCATTTCTGCCATTACTTTTAAGAAGATATAGTATATTCAGAGTTTGTCTATAAAGTGCCACCGTTTTACTTACTCATGTGCGAATATCTCTCCCTCCAGTTGATAGCTTCATTAAGTACCCAAGAAACTAGAATATTCGAATGAAAAATAAATTCACATTAGATCACTTTTATGTAAATACGATGACGTAAGAAAGAGCCTTTAACTTTCCCAAAAGTTAACTTTCGAAAGCATCTTTGGCGTTCAGTGAGTATAACATTCAAAAGTGCATATGGTCTAATACAATTTTTCATAGAAAACAGTGCTTGAACTTGCTGAAATGTCCCATAAACGGGACTGGCTCTTTCGGTAATGTCGGTGGCTTTGCTAAGATGTGATGGAGGATGGAAATCATGCGAGAAATGATGACCGCAGTGCTGCATTGTCGTTTCATAATCTTTTATGTCTCAGTATATCTAACTACCTGAATGACAATTACCGTTTCTTTCAATGAAGCAAAGCCATTTTTATGCCTAAATTTGTTACAATAGGAAATTTAAAATTAATTACGAGAATCAAGTAACAAACGAGATGTATCTATAACATAAAGAAAAAAATACAGAAGAAATATCTTAAGATGACTTCTACTTGTAATGGTTATACAACAAGTTGGAACCTAACTGTATTTTTCTTGATAATTTAAAAAAATGATAAATACGGATTTATAAGAGGGCGGTCCGATATTAAAGCTGCAGGTGGTTGGGCCGATAATTTTCTAAACTGAGGTTCCCACATGCGTAAAACTAAGGCAGAAACCACAAATCAGAAAAAAATTTTGACGTCACTTCCGGCTTTTGTCTTTCGGCTCGTTTAGCCTCCATT
Source organism: Rhysida immarginata (assembly GCA_023313115.1). Lineage (NCBI taxonomy): Eukaryota > Metazoa > Arthropoda > Chilopoda > Scolopendromorpha > Scolopendridae > Rhysida > Rhysida immarginata. The sequence goes on from JAHWFO010083527.1 coordinate 19,826, forward strand.
GGACAGTTATCGTGACGGTATGCTTAAACAAGTACCACGCTGGGATAAATACCTGAATCAAACGGTGACTATGTTGAAAAATGAACAAAGTTTTTCAAATAAATGCGTTCCCATAACTGTAATGTGTAGCTTTATGATTGGACCGCCCTCGTATAATAAATATTAATAAATATACAGTACATGTATATTATAATTATTACTTCATTTCTTAATTTTCTGTATAATGTATATTTTATAAATTACTACTTCCCCATTCTCACCTGCCAATAGGAAATAAATCACTAGAACTTTCGTCATAGTTTTTTGTTCTTAATCTGTGCAAAGAAATTGAATGATTTTGTATTTTCAGTCCCTTGTTTAAATACGAAGGTTGGAGCATTACTTATAACAACTATTTTTTTGTTTCAGAGTTAAGGGGAGGTGTCACAAAATATATGTCTCAAGGAACCCGTGGTGTTTCTTCAACACCAGTTGTTTTGTGATTTTCTGTTGTTGCAACAGAGCAATGTTAAATCAGTTCTTAGTCAACCGCCGTGCAACCCGAATTGAACAAATGCTCGTATAACAATGTAGCCGTTCCAGAATCATGAAACATAACATTACAGGTTTCATGATTCTGGTTTGTGAAACCCTTAATGTTATATCAACTACTTTAATAAACATGTTGTTAAATGACTGTACATTTCGTCCATTCCTTGTGCTTTCATCTATATATTTCACATTTCCCATCCACGCTTGGATTCTCACAAAAAATACTGTCATGACATATGCCCCAATCCTCGTAAAAAAAAACAACAGAATTTTCTCAAGTTAATTATAGCCAACCCTCCTAGAACGCGGTATTCTCACAACATGGTTTCCCTATAACGGGGAACAAATATGCGACAGTCCTCTTATAACGATACTCTTATAACAGGGTTTCTATATTATTGTATATAGCTTACTAAGATTAATTGTAAACAGCAGCCTTCCTAGAGCATGAATTTTTCTATTGTATGTTTATGGTCGAAATAATGGAGAATTTAATTTTTTTATGCTCATATGTCACAATTTTTTAATTTTAATTATCAACGAATTCTCCTGTAAATTAAGAATCCACGCAGCAATACTACAGATGGCAGAATCAGCTCGACGATATTATGGGCGGTCGTGAGCTCTCATGACTTTGTTTATCCAACGCCGTCGCAAAACTGCTTATATAACGCGGTACGAATTAATTTGAATTTTCTTTACTAATAATGAGTTTATTATAACGCGGTTTCCATATAACGAATGAGTTGCATTATAGGAGGACTGAGTGTACACGAAAAAAAAATTATAAAAACGCATCTCAGATATTTACGTGCATAATAAATTCGCCTGAAACATTCTATTGACTCGAAATTCTTCAAATTTAGTATTTAAACTGAACTAAAGCAAATTTACAACGGAGTAAATATAACTTGTATGAGCAATCCATTATAACGTGCTCGAACTGTGGCGTCTTCCGATTTTATCATCACCATGGTCTGAAGTTAAACTATTTGAATTATCTTATGCAGAATAATTAAATTACTTCAATACTTAAACTTTAAGAATATACCAACATGACCTACCATGCTCAATCATATTAATATTATATTCTAACAGAATAATATAAAATATAAATCTCATACTTAATTCGACCCCTCCAGTGCTTAAATATTTAAAATAAATTAGGAAAACCCACTAAATGCGCAGATTATGAAGGAAATTTTGTTTTTCAGTAATTTTACATCGAAACTACCGTATATTTCTTTTCACATATGTCTTGATAGTCAAGTTTCCTGATGGTCCTAATTTTATATTTCTTCTCTATTGTACTTTGTTTATTACTGTATCGCAGATACGTATCAAATGACTGCCGTCGTTAAGCTTCAAATTGGCTATTGTTCCTTTTATTTGGAATTTCGTAGCAGAATTATTAAAAGCGAAAAGAGACTTAGTCAAAACAAATTGCCAAAATCTGTGGACAAAATACTAAACTAGAGAAGAAAGCAAGCGAAAACCCTAATCCACAAAAATAAATTATTAAATTAGACTAGTCAACACACATTTTGTGACTAGACAACACATAGTGTTCTTAGTAGTAATTTGTATGTAGAATCCGAATCTGCTTTTAGATTTTTTCTATCACGTCACGTTCCCAAGTTATGCACTATGAGACTTCTATGTTAAACTATCCACATTTTGGGGTCGCAAGGAAATTTACCGGGCCCCAAACACTGAATGATTTAAAAATGTTTCATTGTAAAACAAGAAAGCTGTGCGTGCTAGAAAAATTTAAAAATTATATTCGTAATCAGCAGAAAAAATGCTACCAAAAATCACCCACTTTCATTTTGTCACAAGAAAAATCTTAAATTTTGTTGGCTAGTGTTATTTATAAAAATATTAACAATTATTTTTGTGAATTAGTATTTTCGCTTGCTTTCTTCTCTTGTTTCGGAAAGAGACAATCTTGTTTAAGTTTGATAAGAAGAAATTGATCCGGATTCAAATTCTGGAGTCAGAGAAAAGAGATTTTCTTGTTATTGGTGGAGATTGATTTTGTTCCGAGTTGCCAGTTTATACAGGGTGATTACAAAAGAACTTCACACTTTTAAAAATTTATTACATCAAAGCTATTCAGAATATAGATACACCATATACGGATTCTTAAAGAAAAACTCTTGAAGTTTATTGTGACATAGTTAAAGATGTTCAATATGCCCCCCTGTCGTGACACGGTATACATCAATGCGGTAGTCGAATTTGTCCCACACCAGCATTAACATTTCTCCATCAATCCCACGTATCGCTACCGTAATGCGTTCTTTCAGTTCGTCTAGGTCACGGGGAAGGGGCAGGGTGAAGATCTTGTCCTTTACACACCCCCATAAAAAGAAATCACAAGGTGTGAGGTCGGGGCTCCGCGGTGGCCACTTTGCAAGTTTCAGGTTATTGTTTGCTCGACCAATCCACCGCTGTGGGAGAGTGGCATCAAGAAATTCCCGCACCTCTGTCTTCCAGTGTGGAGGTGCCCCATCCTGATGAAAGATAAAGTCGTCACTCTCTTCATGCAATTGTTGCATTAACCAATTAACTAGCATGTCCAGATACGTGTCCCCTCGTACGGTCGACAGGGGGGCATATTTCTTCAAGAAATATGTGGTGTCTATATTATGAATAGCTTTGATGTAATAAATTTTTAAAAGTATGAAGTTCTTTTGTAATCACCCTGTATTATACATCGTTTATTTTTTATTTATTTTATATAGTATTCAGAGTTAGCGCTTGTGTTTGAGAAGAATATACGATGTTCGTTTGTTCTCCGGAGGCTCTAGAGTGTATCGTGCTTTGTATTTGCTAGCCTTAAGAAGTAGCGAACACTCTCTCTTCGACCCAGTAAAGGTATGCAGTGAGAAGTTCTTCAACGACGAGCTTCAGGTAGCTATCCATAAAATGGTTTGCTGTCAGAAGACGAAAGTTGCCGAAACAATAGTAAACTTGCATAGACATTCGCGGGAATTACTTCTTATGTAACGTGCATTAACTTGGTCCTAATAAATGGTTAGTGTGAAAAAAATAATTTATAGTGCCAAACAAGTTATTAACGATTTAAATAATTTAGTGGTCGCTTTTTTTCTGAAAAAAAAATTGTGAAAAAAAATATGGGTACATAAAAAAATTAATTTTAAAATCTCACTGCGCTGATGACAAAATCAAAGTCTGAACTTCTATACTTTTGAGGTGAAAGCTCCTGGTAATTACACTTTGTATCCCAAAATGATAATTGTGTTACCGAATGTAAACGGTAAGAGTAACAATCTCAAATTTTGATGGCTCTAAAAAAAAAGATCTTTGCCATGTCTTGCTTATTCTTTGATTTTCAGATTCGATCACAGCATATTTTCACGTTTATGGATAATTAACTGGTTTTTGGTTGATAGTTATAAATTTTCGTTAACAGCTACCGATTTCTTTGGTTTTTCTGAATATGGCAGTCGTAATTGAAGACGTGGAAAGATATTCGACACCCAGAATTGAATATGGCCGACACCTTTTTAATATCTAGTCTAGATTTGATAAACGAAATGCCTTTTTCGATCTGGAATAAAAGGAGATCTAAGATAATAAAAGGAGATCTGGAATAAAAGGAGATCTAATGATGTTTAAAATTGTTTATTCTAGTAATCATCCTTTTGGTTAATTTTGATTCTTTAATTGGGGTTTTTAATCCTTGCTTTCTTTTTGTACCCATTCTTTTAACAAAAAAACTTGAAATAAAATAATAATAAAATAGAATTAACGAAGAGTTTGAATTTTTTCTATGAATTCGTCAAGAGAAACGAATTAGAAGAGACAATCTCATCAGTTCTATAGATTGAATATGGAGATATTGCATTAGGTAAATGAATGTCAAAAACGCTGTTTAATTTTATTTTGATTTATTTTGCAGTTTTATTGTAAAACAACATTATTATTCGCTTCTTCCATTAATTCTTCATGATTCCTTCAGAAATGTAATTAAACATTTGGGAAAAGTTCACGGAGACCAATTCCGACTAGTAAAGAAAAAAATTAAACAATATTAAATGTTTGAATTTTACAATAAAACTATTCAATATCTACGAGAGTAACTCAGTATCCATTCAATAACTAATGGCAAATTACAAGTCCAAATAAGATGTTATTTTTCCACGTAGTCAGTATCCCTTTTATGCACATTTCACAGCCTTTTTGGAAGCTTCTATATTTCAGAAATGGATCCCCTCCCTTACATCGTCATGAGATTTTTCGCTTCGCCAAAGTTTGCTTTGCACCTCTATATTGGACAGACATGATACAGTCGAAGGAATTGACCGGTGCGATAATTTAGTCTCTCAAATTTACAAAAGCGGATCTGTAAATAATGTATTTCTATGAAGATGACTGCGAATTGCAGGATTTTTTTGGCACAAGGTATATTCTAGGCACAAGGTATATTCTGTATTTTAATTGTCTAGGCAATTTGCCATTGATATTGAATTTCCTTCGTATATATTACGAACATACTTTTTTTTATAATATTTAAAAGGGAAGAGCACATATAATTAAACATATTGTGAAGAAATGGAGACAGGTCCTACTTGCAATAGAATAACTTTATACGGACACGCGTTTCGATCAGTGACCATAATCATCAGTTTGCTGTATTAAGTGATAATGGTCACTGCCCCGAAATGCGTCTCCAGTGCATTTATTCTGCGGTAAGTAGAGTCTTCTCTATTTCCTGTTTTCTGCACTATGGACCCTAATTCATCACAAGCATATTGTACAGCATATCATTATATTCAAATATTTAACGTTATTTTAGCACTTCGCAATTCATTTATTGTGTTTTAAATGTTGTGCACGTGACTGAAAATGAAAAGACAATAAACATTAATTACTTGTATAATTCCAATAGAACGATCCGCCACATTTGCCCTCTATGCTGTATTTTTCCATTCAGTTGAACGAACAAGGATATACTTCACAAGGCTGAGAGCTAGGATTCAAAAAGTTCTCCCTCCTTAACTTCCCTTAAAAAATAAAATAATATTATTAGCCATAGAAATTACACAGAGATAATTGAATATTTCAATTTAAAAATATTCACATAACTATCTAACAAGAAATGAGACCAAACGTAAAAAAATTGATTTCCTTTATTTGTATAAAATTTATTTATTTATTTATTTATTTATTTATTTATTTATTTTATTTTAGTATAAGGTACAATCCGCCAGAGCCATTATGACAAAAAAGCCGTTTAGGTAGGTCTCGGGCCGGATGAAACTCAAAAAAAAAATTAAATAAAATAAAAAAAGAGCCAAAGCAGGAACAGTCTTATTCTGAATATCTGGTTAAAATATTGGGGACGAATAATTTCTTTTTCAGTAGTACTTCAAACGCAATTTCTTGACTAATACATGATCAAGTTTCCATTCTTTATGTTGCATTTTTCTGAGTGCTGACTCCTTTTATAAGTGAAAATCTTATACGTGCCATAGGCGCGATATGGAGCACAGAATGGCCATTTAATTTTATGCAAAAAGAGCTAGTAAAAATTTAAAGAAGACACTCATATGTACGTATGGCTTCTTCCAGTTGTGTAAAGGGATGAATCGAGGAATAAGACACCATTAACTATGCGAAGATTCGTTTTTGGAATGATAATGCACCATCTCTCGATTCTGCAAATTCTAAGCAATTTCGGGTTTAAAAAAAGCATTAATGTTCTTCGCCATACTCCGTACTCATCAGATCTTGCTCGTTCTGATTAATTTCTGTTATTAAAATTAAAGTTTACATTAAAATCATATTTTTGGAGTAAATCATTTTTCAAAGTAATGAAAAGGAACTTTAATCGCTGTCCGAAATATTTTATATTCCTATAAAAATTCCACAAAAGTGCTTGCAAGTTTAATGCCAAAACATACGTTCCTATTATAACTGGGTGCCTATGTCCGTGAAAAAGTGTGTTGTTAGAAAACGTTAATCTCGCCACCATTGTTAAAAAGAGGTGTGACGGTTAGAATTAGAATTGTTGGTTTATATAAATTGTTCGTACTTTTCAGATGTTTTTATATTATTAAAACTATTTTTATATAGGATCCGACAGAAATCATGACACAATCAAATATCCTTTACAAGATATCGCCCTATCTCATCTATTATTTTATTAGGTTGTCCGGAAAGTTTCTTCCGGATTTATACAAAAAATATGTACAAAATGATTGAATTAATGAGGATAGTACTCCCCATCCAACTCGATGATCTTCTCCCAACGTTTTGGGAGCTTTTCGATTCCCTCCGCGAAGAACCCTAAGAAAAAATCGACCTCTTTTTTTGCACTCGTCTGCACTTTTAAAAATTTCACCCCGAAGATGGAGTTGGAGGTGGGAGAAAAGGTAGTAGTCGGAGGATGCTAGATCAGGGCTATATAGGGGGTGAGCAATGAAATCCCATTCGAGCTCGTGCAAGGGCCAGGAGGTGAGGTTGCTAGTGTGCGGATGAGCGTTGTCTTGATGGAACAGGACCGGCTTTCTTCTGAACTCGTTTCGGTGATTGGTCTTAATGGATTGTTGAACAAACACTCGAGATACATAATTGTTTGCGCACGCGTTAAGAATCCGGAAGAAACTTTCCGGACAACGTGATATTATGCATTTCAAGTCGATACCTCATGGTAAAGGGTTTTTTCAAATACAATGGGAGTTCAGATGCTAATTGAGCATCCAAAAAATTTCTAACACGCCACAGCCGTCCATGAACCTTAGGGACATACTTCTGGACATGCTTTAATTCTGGACATGTCGGATAGATGTGGGGATTGAACTTTTCATATGGATTTGCATTATCATACATGTTACACTAACTTCCATCTCATGATTTGAATGAACATATAAAATGTGGCGCAAATGAAAGAAATGATTAAGGAACAACAGCAATTTTTGTGGATTTCAACTTTTCTATTTCAGCGGTTATATTGGTTAACAAAACTTGAGGAACTGGGCAAAGGATTAATTAAAAATATTCCATTGAAGATGTTGAAATTCATTATCTTGAATGGATTTGTTTGTTTGAAGGAAAATGAAGCTCAAATCAGCGACACAATTTTCAAATCAGAAAGAAAAATGCTTTTGAGCTTAAGTTGAGGTCATTTCATAACTATTTCTGAATTAAATTAGGGAAGAAAGACAAGACGGAAAGTTTTTCCATAAAGATACTTAGCAGTGCTATGGAAATCTATATACGTGTTAATAAATACTATTTTGGAAACATGTTCTACTCGTTTGTGATTTAGGTAAGTCTGCAATCTTCATTATCCCGTCTTACGTAATTTCAAATTCAAATTACTTAGATTCTGCCGACTTCTATAATTGATATAACTAAAATATAATAGACTTTGCTTGACTGTTGTAATAGACTTTATATCTAGAGCTGCTCTTTAATGATTCTTTTTGAAATAATGAATAAAAATTTTTTACTCTAATTTATTTCCAAAAGTAAAGTAAAGCCTTACCTGTCCTTACTGCTTCCAATGGTGTAGTGGACAAAATGAAACAAAAAGAAAATTTTGTAAAACAATTTAATGAAATAATGGGTTTCAGCATAAACACAAATAATAAGCACTGATCGGCCAAAACATTACGACCACAGCCCTAATACCGTGTTGCTATCAGTAATGGCATGATTTCTACATATCTTTGGAAAGTGTCTGGGGAAGATTGTACAAGACTTGCAAGCAGAGATTACAGAATTCTTGTAGATTATGAGGAAGTGATTGGTGAGTTCTGAGCTGACGCTCTTTGATATCCAAGATGTGCTCAATAAAATTAATAGCTGGCGATCTAGGAGGACAGGACATCAACTAGAATTCGTCAGCATGTTCCTCAAACCAATGTAGGACAATAATGGTTATGTGGCAAGGAGGGTTGTGCTGCTGGATGTTCACATATTCCACAGCTTTTATGGTGCGTTCCACAACGATCACCTGTCCCAAGAACGCTCATGAAAACGTTCCCGATCAGGCAACTCTTCTCCGTTGTCATATGGTCCGATCACGATGTTCAAGGGAGCTCGCGAACATCCCACGAGCCGTGCCGTTTCGGAGATACTCGTCCCTAGCCTTCAGGCCATCAAAATCTAGCCTTTACCAGAGTCGCTTAATTCAGCAGCCTTCCCCATTACACGCACACGGATCGACAAAATGATGCCTCACCATACAGGGCAGCTGATAAGTACTACTCAGATCATGTCACGTGCCATATATATCAGTCCGACAAGCGCATTCTCACAGGGCAGTGGTAAACATAATGTTTTGCTTTATCAGTATAAAGGCTATTTATGGATGTTAACATTATTGCTTTATACATTGCGGTGACTTTATGAAAAACAATATACTAAAAGCGAGTTCATCCGATCACAAAGTTAATTTGTCTGGGTATAGATTCGACCAATCATTGGAAACGTTCCACAGGAACACTGACCCGAAATTATATAATAGCAGCTCCTTGAGGAGGCATTCTCACTAATGCTCTATGTGAAAATGCTTGCTGAAAGAGCTTACCGTATAGATTTCTGTAGATACGCTCCAGTATATCATAAGTGACCACGTAAAGACATAATGAATACATAATTACCTTCGCATAGACATCCTTCAAATTCGTCACAGAGTAAGATTCTTTTGGATTGTCTCATGCATTTGTCTGCACAAGCACGCATGTCACACATTCGAGAATCTTAAATAAGAAGAAATTATGTAGTAAGTGTATTTAAATGAACAATAATAGCTAGAAATTACAGAAAAGAAATAAAAATTTCAAGTTATAAGAAAGAAACCGACACGTTTATAACTCCCCAACGATTAAATATACCTGTTGGACAGAATTAAGTTACATCATTCTATAAAAATTGATGAGACAAGCTATAATAAAAATGGTCTTAAGTGTATAATCCTCCTTACCCATTGGACTTCGCATCTGCCGATCGTTGTCTGTGTCTAAAAATAAAATTCCATGAAAATTATTCTCAAGCAATAAATTCTAAACAAAGTAATCATAAACTTAGCCGTTTTTTAAAATCAGCATTCCTATAAAGCATAAAAATTAAAGTTCATTACTTAAAAAGGAGTTAATGTTGTACACTAACAAGAACTCATATTCATTCCTGTAGATATGTTTTATAACATTTTTGATTGAGATTTTGGTACTCAGCTTGAAAAATTGCACATTTTTCCTTTCGCATGGTAAGGTGATTATGCGGAGTTACAAAACTCTTGATGATAAAGGAGTTGTAAATTAAATTATTAAAAATATTTATTAAGAATCTCCTCGCGCTTAGGTCATAAAAATTTTAAGAGATTTGGCTAGTCAAATGTTAATGTAAGAAATATTTAGGGGAGACAGGGGCATGTTTACACATTTCCATATAATTTACTTATCCTTGGTCGAGTCAGGAAAAACGTTATAACCGCCGTGTACATTCAAGACAGTCTGGAGTCAGTCGCGTGTGAGGGCAGTGAAATACACAATATTTTCTGTTTTTCTTCTGGTAAGTAAATTTCTACATTAAAGTATTGACAATTATAGAATTTGTACCATTAGATTATCATAACTCATTATTGCTTATCCTGTTTGACTGTTCTTTTGCGATTATTGTAAGTTAGTAAATTGATTGCTAACCTTATAAACAAACTTAGAGTTGCATGTTGGTCGATACTGCTGTAAAAGATGTTTCAGGAATAGCAATATGGTAGCGTTTATTGCAAAGTCAACGCGTTTCGAGATCTAATCTCATCATCAGGACTGTGAAACGACTACAAGGAAGCAGGACTATACTGCCGATTACATGGAAAACGTCCACCAATCAGAAATAGGTGATTCAATCCTGAATGGTGGGCTTACAAACAAATAATAATACATAAAACATTTTGAATGGTTGCATAAGCTAATACAATAAAAAAGTCATACGGTAAATTTGGAAATAAAACCCACAAGCAAAGAGAAAACAATAATAATGTCCAGGGGGGTATTGTTCAATGGAGCAAACGTCCATGGGGAAAATGTCCAGTGGGGCAAATGAACTACCCCTTTCACCGGGCACTGTCTTATCTGATTATCAAACAGGACAAAAACGACGAGATCCGTCTCACTTATGACGTAGCCAGGATCAACTCATTTCCCGACTCCGTCACCCGCTCCATCTTTAACAGAACGAAACGCAACACGGTGGATTGAAATTTGAAATTACTTTCGGCAGTGCAGGTTTATCTACAGGATTGTTCTCGTATAATTGTACTTGAAGCGAACCCCACGGATAAAAATCTCTGAGGATAACCATTGTGAGAAAAATGTTACAGGAAATTTGAGGTTCACTCCACCATTTCCATTGCACAGTAATTTTTTGGACACCCTGTATTTCATTATGTTAAATGGTGTGTAAACATATCCTAAGCATTGTGTAATCCTGCCACGGTTACGGGGCAAGTTTACATAAATAAGATTATCTGAAAAATATTTTTAATTTAAAAATAATATAAATTTAAGGTAAATTAAAAGCACCACACTGTAGCTAAAAGTTTAATTAATGAATGGATATTAAGATTGAGTCAAATATATTTATTACTAACTAGCAGAGGTACCCGGCGTTGCCCTGGATAATTACACTTGTAGGTAAAGAGAACAATATTAAAAAATTAAATTATAACTCCCAATTGGTTAAATAATATCTCAATCAATACAACACAGAGTAAAGGGACTATCCATTCTAGGGAGACACGCGTGACTGTTATGCTTAATCAATAGACGCTGCCTTATTAATGTTCTGTCATTGCATCTTCACTATATGCTAATTATCAATAATTCTTGGAAACGAACGTTCAGTCATCGCATTATCAGCATTCCAGTTTCCAAAATATACACTTTCCCACAGAATATAGACAAAATGTATTTTTATGGAATGTTTGGATCTGCTGTGCTACCAAATAAGCTAGGTGATAACCCCGGCGTGGCTCGGACTTTTTTTGGAATAAATATTGAAATATCTTAAAAATAAACACATGAAAACGCTTAGAATTAATACAGTAAAAATTCTTAATGAAAATTTGAAAAAAAAATTTTAAAGGCTCACATTGGATGGACCTCTCCAAGGATGCCACTGCTATTCTAAATAATTTCTAACTCACGTAATCTTAATTTAGATGTACACTTGTTGTTGTTGCAATTCCCTTTCAACTCTCGATGTCTTGAATCAAAACTTGGCCATTCTACTTTTTGTGTAGTCTAGCGATCGCCGATTCTTCTATTGACATGCTTACCACTTGCTCAATACAGCACGGAGCTAAAGGAGTGCTTCCTCTGTCGTCTTTCCACTCTTTCCCAATAGTCTGCTAACTCTCCATTATCTCCAGTTGCTGATCATTTTTAAAGATTTTCAAGAAATTGTTAAGTACTAAGAACTGTGTTTTCTATATTGCACAAACTTTGCCTTTTATTGTTGGTCATGAGATATATATTGTTGATCCCTGCCTAGTGTTTGTGCATTGCGTGTTTATACCATTGTTGATACCTATTGTTGCACAAACTTTTCCTTGCATTGTTGGTCATGAGATATATATTGTTGGTCCGTGCAGAGTGTTTGTGAATTGCGTATTGGCACCATTGTTGATAACTATTGTTGCACAAAGTTTGCCTTGCATTGTTGGTCATGAGATATTTCTCATTAATATGCCCTGCCATAACCATGAATATCGATTTTTTATCGATAATTATTATTTTTCCGAAATCTGAGGTAGACAGTGAGCTTCCTCGTGCTTTGAAGGTCAAGTATGCAAAATTTCATCAAGATCGGAATAAAACTGTAGGTTTGTATAAAAAACAAACCCACAAACAAACAAACCCGTCCACAAACATCCTTCTTTATATATATAGATAGATAGAAAATACAAAAATAATAATTAAAAAGTGTGTAAACCTGCCCCGGTATCCCCTACCATATGGAGTTGATAGAAATGCGGTGTTCGTGATCGTTAATTATGCTTTGAGACTGTTTTGAAGTGTGGAATGGATGAGCAGTGAATTAAAAGATTTTATTTTGGTTGGGTGGATTCGAAATGTGAAGGAGAGAGGCCGAGGAAAGTACAGATGTTGAGGCAAAAATAGTGGCCGACTCGGGAGGCGGGGGGGTTAAAGTTTGACGAATTCTGGGCGAAGACCATTTACCACAAGGGTATATCGCAGTTTATTAAGAGAAAAGAGTGGGAAGAAACGTCAGTACGAATTTCAATGCCATAGACATTGTGCCACCTGCGCCAGCCTGTGTAAAAGTATGGCAGAAAAATTGGTGATACGAGGGCTCCTTCGTCACTTTTGGAAAAAGGGGACCAGTGCGCGAGCAGCAGCCACCGAAATTTGCAGGGTGGAAGTTCAGTGTGTGACCAATGAACGGACAGCACGACGGTGGTTCTCCCGCTTTTCGTCTGGAGAAATGGGCCTGGAAGATGCGCCAAGAAGCAGAAGACCCAAAAAAGTGGATGACGCAGCCCTACGGCAATAAGTGGAAGCCAGCCCAGGCAGCACTACCCGTGGACTAGCGGCGAACATCGGGACATCACAAAGGAGTGTGGTTCGACATCTGACGCCCGCGCAAGCACAACAACGGGTGTCGTCAACTGCTGGAAAATCCCCGGGATGATTGTTTCTACCGGGTATCCGCCATTCAGCCCCGACCTGGCACCTTCCGACTACCATCTTTTCTGGTCCATGGCGTACTTCCTGCGTGGAGGCGCTTCGCCAATGTCAGTGAGATTGAAGACGCCTTGCGTGACTTTTTCGCCCAGAAACCGGAGAAGTGGTTTCGCGAGGGCATCCGCCAATTGGCTGATCGTTGGATGAAGACCATCGAGCATGATGGACTCTACTTTGAAGATTAGCAATGAGTGGTTCCTGTCTGGTGCCCATTTAAAAGTTTGCGCGGTGATCGGCCGCTACTTTTGACTCAACCTTTGTAGATAAGTGTTTCATATATATCGATGAAGATATTGTATGGTTTTCCGCACTTTCATTTAAATCACTAACAAATTTATCTGTTTAGCTGTATAGTACAAATCTCGTAATCAATATTAAACCTATTTTCTGATAATTAGAGAACTGAAACTTAGCACATATATTCAGTACCGATGAGAATTTATGATAACGGATAAAAATTTCAAATTCAAATTTTAAAAATCCGTTAAAAATGAAAAGTTTGTTAAGCGTATTTTATAGGTCATGTGGAGTGTTGTTGCAAAGGACTTGACAAATAGATGCTCAATATACAAGAGAAATTCAAATTTTAAATTTCGTTAAAATAAGCAAATATAATAAATCAAATATAAAATTTTTTACTACCAGTCATATTTTAAAACATATTGAAAACGTGGCTTGAAAAAAACCAATTTGATAGAGGCTTTACAATACAAAATAGGGTGCAAATTGAAATTTGAACATTCGGCTTTTGTTCCCGCCATTTTCATGTGTGTATAAGAGATCATTTTCATCGGTTTACTTTTTACAATATAAATTGTTTCTGTCGCCTTTTTATGTAAAAAGTAAGCCAATATACTATAAATCATCTTTTAAGCACACTTGAAAAAGGCGGGAATAAAAGCCGAAACTGATCGTGCCATATTCCAATTTGCACTATATTAGATTGTAAAGCCTCAATCAAGCTTGATTAACTAAATATTTTAGTGGTCCTTATTTATTTTGAAATTATTCATAATTTGCCTAAAAAGTACTGCCTTACTCATTACTGAATAATGTTTCTTCCAATTGATAGCTTCATTAGTTATCCAAGAGGCTAAAATACAATGAGAAAATAGAAATCAGAAAAATGTATTAATAAGCAATATGAGCCCATTCTACAAATTCCCGATTTGTGAGAGGGATGCCCGTTTTATCGTTGGGCTTTCCATCTTGACTGCTTGGTAGTCTTTAAGACACTTGGTGACGGTATGGCTGTTCAGCGTCTGCATTAGCCCATTTGGTACTGGCATCGAGCGTGATACTCGAAGTTTTTGGTTCGAATCCAGGTCGCAGAAATTTTTCTTCAATTGTTTTTAAATAATTTCAATAGTTGAATTGATTGATCCAACCGCAATGTTTGACCGCAGTTGACAGCATCTTAGGTGTAAGAACAGTAAAACTTAATGCTCTCTTTCTCAACCAATGTTTCCATAAGCTTTTTCAGAATATTTTCATAAAGAGACATGAACATAAAATATTTGAAAGAAAAGGTGAAAATTAAGAGCAAAGCGTTATGGTAACAAAGCAGTATTGATTGAAAGGTAAAAGTGTTCATGTTGCTAGACAAATCTTTACTTGGAACGAATTGCATGCTTGACTTTATCTTCTAAAATCGTAGCAAAGTACTCCATAGTGATAGTTCTTTATTCTGTGAATAAATCGAGGTACAGTATTCCTTGTGGTTGCCATGATTTTCCAAGATTTTTACGAATCCTCTGAGAGACTTGCTCAGACACTACTAACGACAAAGTCAAACATGCATGAATCATGTCTGCATTGCACTCTTTATAAGAACACAGTATTTTTCATTCTGTTAATATGGGAAAGCACCACGAAAACGATGGTCGAGGTCGCTATTTTGATTCTAAAGGGATACCAACTTGAATCATAAGTTACCATTATTTGGGGTAAAAAAAAAAGTTTTTATATCTAAAATGTAAAATACGAGTGTAAGTCAATATATAAGTCGCAAAATGAAATATCTTTAAATTGCTGCAATGTGAACATGTGCTATGAACATCGGTTGTTGCAAGGATTCTTTACGCAAGTATCAGTATAATTGGCAGCACCATCGTGTGGCCTATACGGCGCTCATAGTCACGTTCTGACTAATTATTTTCAGTAACAATAGGGTAAGATGGCAAGTGTATTAATTGGTTGTACCCGTGATGAATAACGGGCCGTAATTCGATTTCTGGGGAGCAGGGAAAATCTACTGATTAAGTGCACAAGGAAATGTTATCTTGTTGCCCGAGAGTGCTGAGGCACAGGTCTTATCCCTCTCGCAACCAGCATGTCGCGGGTTCGAATCCCGCTTGGGGCATGGGTGTTTGTGATTGTCCTTTATTATAAAAAGAAAACCTCTTGTTGGGCTTCGGCCTATTGGGGGATAATCCGCGGGTTGCTTAGATTCATTAATTAGTTACCTGTTTATGATAACAAATGTATATCCAGGAAAGCTGTTTACAGTTGGGTGGAACATTTCAAAGGTGGTCGAAACAGCATCAGTGATACCGTTCGTCCAGATCGTCCTACAGAATTTCGTAGTGACACTAACATGAGGAAAGTGGAAAACATGATCTGGCCTGTCATTACAGTATCTCATGAGGTACGCCAGAGAGGGTTGTGAGTTCCTTAACCGCATCGTCACGAAATCATTATTCACCAGTTTGAATCGGGAAAAATAGCGCCAGTATGGAATGGAAACAACTCTCATCACCTAAAACGAAGAAGTTTAAGGTTACCCAGTCATCACGGAAGGTATTGGTCATCATGTTTTGGCTTAGTAAAGGCATCCTATCGTGGAATTTTTGCCCCAGGGTCTCACTGTCACTGCAGCCACGTATTGCAGAGCCTGACGAAGTTACGGTCAGCTATTCTCAGGATGCTTCCGGGTGCTTTGCGAGTTCTTCTGTTGGATGACAACGCTCGTCCAGACGTGCCAATGTCACAGTGGCTCACATACGGTCCCTACAGTCCGGATTTGGCACCATCTAACTTTCACCTATTCGGCCCACTGATGAATCACCTGGGTGGTTACCGCTTCCAGGATATGGAGGAAGTCTGTCTGGAGGGTACCTGATGGCTACGACACAAACCATAAACCATTCTCGCTGCTGGCTTTGAGGAAATCGTGAAACGCTGGGATAAGTGCCTAAATGTTCATGGAGATAAACCAAACATTGAGAGATAAACCAAATTTCATCAGGTTTCAACTTTCATTTCTATGCCATTTTGCGACGTTTACACTATATTGACTTACCCTGGTAGTAGAAAATTTACAGATAGTTAAGAGAACCTAATAACAAACGGAAATGCATCGATATCACAGAAGAAAAGTTACAGAAAAAATTAAGATGTTTCTACGTTTACAGTGAAGAAATAAGGCTATACAAAATTGTTGGAGAACCAATTGAATGCTTTCTAATACTTACCTGCCAAAAAAAGACAAATCACTAGGGCTTTAGTCATGGTGTCTGTTCTTAATCTATGAATATAAGACATTAGGTGTTTTTTTCATTTTTTTGTCAATTCCACGTTAAACAGATAAATGAATAGTATGTCAGAATAATTAAAACTTATTTTAAAAGAATTTAGCCGACATTCTTTAAATAACATATTTAAAAAATAATTGGAAGAGCAAAAAATTTACGTGGTCAATCTGTTCTCTAAAAAATATGTCTTTTTTGTAATTTATCATCTCTGTGATGTGAAGTTGATATACTTGATTCTCTTTAAGTAGAATAATTAAATCATTTTACCTTGTTGCACTAAGAAATTACGAAAGTTTCATAACCTACCATGTCCAACGATACGAATGTTAGTTATATACTTATAAATTGCCATATGAGCTTAACATTCATTTTTAAATCGAGTGTTATGGTTACTTAAATATTTAAGGTTGCTTACGTTAACCGAATCTCAATATATTTAAACATACCCTATATTAAATTTTTTGTAACTAATTGCATCTAATCCACCAGAATATTTTTTCCTTCTCACAAAATCGATCTTGATGGCCAAGCTTTCTGATTGGTCCGACTTTTTATTTTTCTCATTCTATTGTCACTGGTTATGACTGTATTCTAGAAATGTTTTAAATATGCTGTTATACTGCTTGAAATTAGCTATTGTTCTTTTTATTTGATTTTCCCAGAAGAAATATTAAACAGTTTATATATAAGTAGCTTTAAGGTTAATCTGAAGGCAGAGACAGTGCCAGAGAAAGTCAAATATCACATCTTCTCTGGTAAATTTATGAAAGGACTAAAAAAATTTTCATTGTTTAGAAAAAATAGTATCGTGTGAATTGCTACCAACATCATCTTGATTGGGTGCAGTGGATGGAGGTGATAAGAGTAGATGAGAACGTGTTCCGAATGAAAAAATTAAGAGATGTGTACGGAGTAAAGATAAATGTAATGAATGTAATCTCTTATTCTACTTTGAGCAGGTTTGAACAAATTCGAAAGAATTAGTAAAGAACTGATGACTAACGATTGCATGCGGCTAGCATGAACGAAAAACATGGGAGAGATAAGAAAGTGTGGCATGAATATTTCTGGACGTATGTTCTTCGGATTCTTTACGAGGAAAAAGAATGACTATGAAAGATGAGGTGATAATTTTTATGTGTATAAAACTTGTATAATACAAACATCGAGCATTTTATCTAATTTCAAAAAGTGTAGTTCATATGTATTAGATCATTCTTTGCATAGCTTCGCAACCTAAGAATATTATGGCAACTTCTTCCACTAATATTCATTTTTCTTAATGTATTAGCAATAAGAAATTGTTTTATTTAATTTTAATGTAAAAAAATATTTTTCATTTTGAAAATTTCTATTTATTTCATTAAACATCATGAAATTTTAAATTGGGTTTTTTGCCAAGTTTTATTTTCAATATTAAAACATGGTTATCAGTATCATGAATGATAATTACTTAATACCATATAATTTGTACAGCATCCCGAAGTTTTGGGAGTAAAAACAGTTCAATGGAGAAGGTCGTCACAAAGAATACGTTCTGTATGAAAATGGTACTAATACGCTTAATAAAAAATTTCACATGATAATATTTAAGAAACATTCTTCTAATACATGCAGTTGTCTACAATAAGTTACACATGAAAAAGTAATTTTCGTTATTGTATTAATTAATGAGACAAACTAAAATACATGTAACAACCTTTACATTTTAAGGTACAATATGATGATTTCCCCAAT
>JAHWFO010083527.1:38769-55934 GCA_023313115.1 Rhysida immarginata
CCCGGTGTCATTTGATTGTTCAATGCAGTATTGTAAGTAAACGGAGCTGCGGGGACCCCATGTTCATATGACAAAAAACACTTCTAAGGACCTCTTCTATCATCTCCCAAAAAATCTGTACTCAATTCAAAAACACTCTGTATAACTTCTCTAAAGGAAGTTACTACATTACAAAAACCAATAAATTTTCTCCAGTTATTGGCTCATTAGGGAAAATACGTAGCCAACGA
The DNA here is from genome assembly GCA_023313115.1 of Rhysida immarginata. Classification (NCBI taxonomy): domain Eukaryota; kingdom Metazoa; phylum Arthropoda; class Chilopoda; order Scolopendromorpha; family Scolopendridae; genus Rhysida; species Rhysida immarginata. The sequence continues at coordinate 39,000 of JAHWFO010083527.1, forward strand.
GAAAGACAGGCCCCCGGTGCGGAAAAGTCACCTGATCACAGTAGTCCGGCCAACAATCCAACCTTCATTGTTTCCAACAAAGGAAAAAATTTTTGATTGTTATAATCCAAGATGGAAACAATGAAGATTACATTGTTACTCAGACTGGTATGGTCAAGTGACTTTTCCGCGCCGGGGCATGTCTTTTTCTTTGGCTACGGGAACGTACCTTCGCCTTTTCAGCAAAAGCTTGAGCAGCTGCACGCCCTAATAGTTTTATTTTCTTATTTGTTTTAGAACGATTTCTTACATCTCCGCAAAGATTTTAATAAAAAAGAAATAATACTGATTTTTATTTATTTATTTATTTATTTATTTATTTATTTATTTATCACTTTTTATAAATATCCCCCTTAAAACGTGAATCATTAAGGCAAACATCGTAGTTGATAAAAAAGACAGGCCGCGGCACTAAAAAATCATCTGCCATTTTAGCCCAAGCAACAATGTAACCTTCATTGTTTCCATCTTGGATTTTAGCAATCAGTATTTTTTCGTTTGTTGGAAACAATAAAGGTTACACTGTTGCTTCGACTAAGAAGATCAGGTGACCTTTCCGTTTCAGGGCCTATCTTTTTCGTTAGCTACGATGCTTGCCTTAATAATTCACGTTTTAAGGGGGATAGTTATAAATAAATAAATAAATAAAAATCGTTTATTTCTTTTTTTTATTAAAATCTTTAGAGAGATGGAAGAAATTATTCTAAAACAAATATGAGAATACAACTTCTCAAGCTTTTGGTGAAAAGTGAAGGTACTTTACCTAATGAGCTAATAACTGGAGAAAATTTATTATTCATATGATTTTTGTAATGTAGTAATTTCTTATAGAGAAGTTATAGATAATGTTTATCTAAATAACATATTAGAAAATTATAAAGATCCCAACTGATTGTGTGAGAGAGCAGTCCTTGCTGCTAAAACTGATATAGTCAATATAAACAACCACATTCCGGGCATGATTCCACGCTCTCTGACTGAATACAACTCTATTGAAACGGTTATATGCTTATGAAGAATGTTGATCAGGCTAACCAGAGTTCCTAAACCCTCATATTTCATCTATGAAGTATTTTAATATAGACAGAAATAATTCAATACCCATAACATTTCTTTGATATTCTAAAATGTTAAGGATGCAATGTCGAATATTCCTGGGCAAACCCAATTGAACACAAAATTCCAGTGCCAGCAGTTTAAAGAATTCTTTTCGTTTTTCCAAAATGAATATCTACGTCATTAAAATTTTTTATGTGTTCTTATTTATATTCAAATTCAGATATTGCAAAATTTCATCAAACAAACAACCCGAGCAACGCCGGCTATATCTGCTAGTAAATGATAATCGCATTAGGCAAATAAACGTAAACACGATGTTTTTCACTTCAAACATATTTTATTTGCAAATATAAAGGAAAACAATGTTATTCACAATTACATCACAATTTTATCATTAATAACATTCATTTGTTATCGGTTAATCTTCATAAAGAAAACGATCCGGAGACAGATTATGAAGGTCTTGGTGGTCACCTAAAATAACAATTAATTACTATTATTTTTAAAGAAATAAATGAAAATAATCTAATCTCTAAGAGGGTAATCCAGTAAACAAGAGCAAAATTTGAGAAATATATTGTATAAAAGGATTCAAATAATTATCCATGTAATCATTCTTTGCAGTTAATTTCTCACATCTTCTGACATTCTTGTGTATTCCAGATAGATATAAAAGCCTAAAAGACTAACTTCCTCTCGTACAAATATATTTTCATAATATAAATAACCCTATAAACCAAAATGGTCTCAAAAATATTCTCGTACTGTGCAGCGAGTACGAGGGGCGATCATAAAGTCATTACACTCAGCCGGAAGACTGACAGATGGAATGACGCTGCACTTTGGTAGCGTCAGTCCATCTCCACATTTACACCTCCCAGGGCCACACATTTTTACCCGGCAATGGACGACTTGCTGGTTACCACTTTTATAGAAGTCCTCCTTTTGGCTGTTGAGGAACTGCTCCACCTCGAGATGACCTCATGCCGTCCACGAAGGAGGAAGAAGTCGTTTGGGGGCAGGTCCGATGAATACTATGGATGGGACGTATTTCGAACCCAGTTCCCCCGCAACGCGCATAGTCTCGTCTGCGGAATATGTTCCTTTGGACATCTTTCTTCGCCGCTTTGATTTGATGGCCTCCTGTAACTTCTGCAGGAGGTCCCGGTAGTACGCTCGCGTGAGTGTCTGGCCTGTCTGCTTCGCAATTTGTAGTTCATCAGATGGAGGGGCGTCCGCTCCAAAGTTCGTCTTCCACGCTTGTCTGGTCGCACTGGAAACATCGAAGCTACATCTGGCGGCGTTTATCGGAACTGGACCAAACGCCGCTTTGCATCCTCCAGTGGCACCACACATTCTCAAAAGCGATTATTTCTTTCAACAGATTGTAATGACTTTATGACCGTCCCTCATATACAGAGGGTTGTTAAGGATCTATGGTAACAAATTACAGAAGGCCAGAAAATATGGAAAACCCCTTTCGTAGCCAAGCATCGCTGATTCCACTGCAAGAGGCTGGACTGCAGAACGCCAAGATCAATTCATAACCACTCCTTTTGACACGCTTTCCCAAGAGCCTCCACTTTTCGCGGTCGTCTCTTTCCGAGGGCCCGTTTAAGTAGGCCAAAGCCACAAGACTCCATAGGTGATGCGTCCTGTGACTTGTAGGGTATGTCGCTCAATGGAATGGAGCGGATTCCGATATCTTCTTGCATGGGTTCCAATATTCTCGTGCAGCCTTACTTTGTATTACCTGCGTACCGTAAAAATCGGGGATGTCACGGGTAAATATGGGGGTTAGAACGTTAGTCTGATATACATGGCATTGACTTTAGCCTTTGGGTCAACTCTGTGTAAAGTAACTTGTCGTTGTAGCTGTATCCCGCCACGATCACGAAACCTTTTGAAAATGTTTCTTTGCATTCACGGTTCTATTTTCTGAATTTCTGGTGGGCAGTAAAAATGGCTCGGTTCTTGTTGCAGTCGCTTAAATAAACTTACGCCTCATGTAGTGTGATCACGTATTTCTAATTTTCTTCCGCCAAATATCGTTCATACAGTTTACGGCAGTAGGTCCGTCGCTCTTGAACATTACGCGGCCAACAATTTATAAACGTGGCTCTTGTGTCGCTTTTCCAGTTGTAAATTCTGATTGATAATTGTGTTTACCGTTTACACAGTTGTCCCTACCGTCTGTGCAATGGACCGTTGTGTTACATCCGGTTACAAGAGCCCGAACTTTCCGGACGACGTCATGAGTTCGAATAGTGGAAGGTCTCGGATTGGCCTGGTTTTTACCCTCAGGCATGGCGCCGCTTCTGGTTTTGCCAATGTTATTTAGTACACTTGACTTCCCTCGCTTCTTGCCTGTTTTCATAGTTTCGGAATAGCCGAATTTGACGTCAGAAATGGCTGTTATGTAGCCCAACCAATACCTCTCAATTTTCGGTGGCATAACTCAATGTTTTTATCTCGCTGTTTGAATACTAACTATTTTAAAGTCTGCCCTAACAATACTCCACCTGATAGTTCCTGTGAAATGAACGCGCGTGCCACATTCAAATATGCTACCATAGATTCCTAAGAACCCTCTGCATAACGCTATTTTCAAATACTTATCCTAATTTCCAATTTCTTCGCATTGTTACTTTTGCGTTGCAATTGTTATATGCATGACTGAAGATAAAATAATAAACGAATAATACTTACTTTCACACAAACATTGCTTATATCGATAGTTGTAATGAAAACAGTCTCCATGTAAATTGTATTTTTTCTTGCATTTATTGCGACAATCCCCATACTCACAAGGCGGGTGCTTCTTACATAGTTCTTTAACAAGAAACAACAAATTCAAAAACTTTTACATAAGAAAAATCTAGGAAATTAAGAAAAAATCACTTCAACAAATACAGGGCGTTCCAAAATGTTTTAAACAACTTTTGATCATTATATAAAAAAAACTATTTCAGATAGAGGCAAATGGCTTTCAACAAATTGTTTATCAACTCAAAAAGTTTTTTTTAAGGAGCATTATAACGCTTGGTGTCGCCGCACCTTCCTTCCTGTGACAGTTTCCGGAAAATGGCGACTAGGGTAGAGAAAGCACATGTGTAGCATGGTTTATTAAGACTGAATCTGGAATACAAATAAATTTTAGGGAACAATATGGAAAGACCCCACGAACTCGAGACCAAACTGCGAAATCCCATGAACAGTTCATGACCAAGGAAATCAACAGGTGGACTAGAGGCTGTGGATCGTGTTCTGCAGGCTTTTCAACGTAATCCTCGTAAGTCGATCAGATCAACAGCCAGACAGCTCCAGATTCCTGGAAGAACTGTTCACCGTGTTTTACACAAACGTCTTAAACTTTATGCCTATAAAGTTCAACTTACGCAAGCTTTGAAACCAAGTGATAAACCACAACGCCGAGCATATGCTAAAGAAATGTTACGACGAATTGACAATGATGAAGATTTTTTTTAAAGTCTGTTGTGTTTTCAGATGAAGCAACTTTTCACTGGTCTGGTAAGGTCAATCGTCCGATCACAAAATCCCCATGAAGTTCTTGAAGTCGAGCGTGACAGCCCAAAGATCAACGTGTGGTGCGGGCTTTTACATGATCGAGTTATTGACCCATTTTTTTCATACCTCCACCAACTTCTTTGACATGCTTCAACAATATGCATTTCCACAATTTCGGGACGACCAACCAAATGCTTTCTTCCAACAAGATGGTGCCCTTCCTCACTGGGCGTTAACAGTCCAAGATGCGCTTAATGCTGAATTCTCTCAGCGGTGGATTGGGCGAGATGGGCCTTTGTTGTGGCCACCTTGTTCACCTCACCTGACACGTCTGGACGTTTTCCTGTGGGGTTTTCTTAAGGACAAAGCGTACAGCACAAAAGTCAAAAGTGTGGCGGATGTGAAGTCCCGCATTGTTTCTGCAGTTAGTTTGGTAGATGAGGCGATGCTGGCAAGAACATGGGCAGAGGTTGAATATCATTTGGATGTTGTCCGTGCAACAAATGGTGCCCATATTAAACTTTACTAATATACCAAAAAAACTTTTTGAGTTGATAAACAAATTGTTGAAAACCATAAATACAATTTTGTCTCTATCTGTAATAGTTTTTTTTTATGTAATGATTAAAAGTTGTCTAAGCTCACTGTACATAAAAAATAGCTCACGATTAAAAACACCCTGTATATAAAAAGAATAGCTCGCGATGGATTTGTGAGGTTTTGATCATACGCCTTACCTCAGATGTTAAATTATTGATGAAAAATAGGAAAGATAATTCCATAGTCTGGATTCGAACCAGGAACCTTTAGCTTATGCCACCGACGCACTAATCAATTGCGCCACTGCGGACAAGGTAGCTGCTCGCGCCCAAAGGACATGTAAATAGCGTAACGCTTTCATGTCCGCAATGGCGCAATTGATTAGCGCGTCGGCGACACGATCCGAAGATTCCTGGTTCAAATCCAAGCTGTGGAATTTTCTTTCCTACTTTTCATCAATAAATATAAAAAAATAAATAAGACCAAGTGGATAAATTTTTTTTCCATTGATTTAATAAGTTTGGAATATCTTATCTTGTACAGAGGGTAGATTATCGCAAAACTCCTTCGAGGGAGTTTTGCGCCATCCCAGTAACTAACGACTGCTACGAGATGACAGCCGGGACCGAAGGCTTAACGTGCCCACCGAAGCACGGGGAAGGGCCCCCCCCCCGTTCATGATGGAAGAGCTGCTGGCGGACGAACAAACCAATGGCTATCACCAGCTGCTGGACAACCAGCACTGGTCACTCAGCAAATGGGTCAGACTAAAGTCCCCCAACAGCTGTGCCCCAAATAGCCGCCCCACCAGCAGTGGTCCTCAAGCTACTGGCTGTCATCCAGCCATCAGCTGGCCGCGCCTGAAGTTGCTTAACTCCATCGATCAAAGTTTGGAATAACAAGATTTGAGTTTTGATCAACTTTCCCGTCCTAATACCATGTTGCTACATGCAAAACGGGTGCAACCCTTCGTGGCATGGCAAGTGTCCGGGGGAAGATTATACAAGATTTGCAAGCACAAGCACGCAATTCCCGTAGATTGTGAGGGGGTGGTTGGTGAGCTCTTAGCTGTGGGCTGTCACATAGCCGATATGTCAATACGTGCCACCGCTACTCAAAATCAAAGCAAATATGCAAATTATATGCAAATAGAAACGCTTTGGCATTGTCAGTGCACGAAAACACTCAAACCAGCCTCAAAAAGGACAGAGAGAGACAGAAGGGCGTCAAAGAGGGTTCTTACAACTGGCTAACGTCTGCGCAGACTATCTGCGAAGAGTTCCCGGTGGCGCGTTCCACTAGGTCCAATTGCGAGAGCTCAGTTGACCTTCAACCATCGCGCGAGAGAGAAAATGTAAATGAAATTCCCAAAAACGACCTTCGATGGCCTATGATTTTGGAATGAAGGAGATGTGCTTTTTCGTTGAACCTAACATTGCTGACGGAATTGGCATGATAATAAGTTTATAAACATGGTACAGTAATGCAATTTTATTATGTGCTATACACGTATAGGTTCAAGTCATAAGAATGTGCAATAGATCAAGTGGTCATGACGTTGCCTAAGTTCATCGCCAATCAGCGGCTGTCATAGCCTCTTTGCACGGGTCATTTATTTATCGTTCATATTTTTGCTTAAAGTGAGCTTCTTTCAATACGTGCTCAAGCAACACGTCAAAAAGAAAATATACTACACTATGTAATCAAAAGTTTATAGACACCCCTCATAAATCAAGGAATGTGCCAAATGTCGCATGACAATGACTCGTAAATTATTTAAATGTCATCACACACTTTCAGACACATATCCGCTCCGTCTTATTAAGATATGGGTCGTTCAAAAGAGCTCAGCGACTTCTAACGTGGATGCCACTTGTGCAACAAGTCAGTCCTTAAGATTTCTACCATTCTACAAATACCCCGGGCAATTTTAGGGCACTATGATTGCGAAGTGGAAGATCCAGGGAGCTACAACAGTGCAACCACGAACTGGCAGACCCAAGAAATTGACAGAAATGTGTCAGAATGTGTGGCTGGAGCAATCGAAAGCCTTCTGCTGAATTCAGAAATTTCTTTTTCTTGTGTTCCTAGCATAATCACCATTCGTCGGGAACTCCATTCCCTGTGTTTCCACGGTCGTTCTGCTGCTCACAAGCCCTTCATCACGGACAACAATTCCAGGCGACGTTTGGAGTGGTATAAAACTCGCAGAAACTAGACCATGGAACAGTAGAAACGTGTCATATGGACTGATAAATCGGTACACACTCTGGCAATCAGATGGACGAAGTTGGGTTTGACGGATGCCTGGAGCACGTTTTTTATGGTGTCCCACTATGACGTTTGGAGGAGGTGGCATCATTGTATGGGGCTCTTTTTCGGTTCAGACTGGATCATCTTGTTTCTGTTAAAGAAACCATGAATGCTCTTGCTTATCGATGAATCTTGGACCAATGTGCACTGCCAATTGTGGGAACAGTTCGGGAATGGGACTTTTCTGTATCAACATGACAATGCTCCTTGCCATAAAGCACGATCTGTTCACGACTTGTTTCAGAGCCCGATCTCAATCCCACAGAACCCCTGTAGGATGAATTGGAACGTCCACTACTAGCCAGACCACGCTGTCCATCATCCAATGCTGAACTAACTTCTGAGGCAGAAATGGAAGGAAATTCCAGCTTCCAAAAACTAGTGGAAAGTCTTCGTCGGAGAAGAAGGATTTACAAATTCCTGTTATCTGAAGCCCTGGGACGCTGAAATATTGGTGTATTTGCAAAATCACATAGTGTATCCTTCTGAGGAAAATTAATTTTGCAAAAAGACCAAATAATGAGTTTTCTGGAACAGTCTCATTACTTTTTAAAAAGACCTCGTATATTCATAATTTTTCTGAAAAAAAGAGTGCGTTTCTTACCCTTGTAATCTGGTGAAGATTCCTGTAAGTAGTGCCTCCGCCTATAAGAAGCTACGTCATTTACCCAAGAGGCTAGATAAATTCGAATGAAAAAAGTGCACATTAGAAAAATTCGATGACACGCGCATTATATCATAATACTTTCCTTTGGCGGTAACACAGACACAGCTTTTTAATTTTTCCTGCAAATTTAAAACCAAGACTTTCTAATATGAAATTATTCCCAAAGAGTAAGCAGAACTCTCCATTCCATCTTTTCATGGAGTTAGAATATCCATCAAATATTAGATTTAGAATTATTAAACCAGATTAATTAAAATTCTTTCACAAGTGCTGCTACTCTTATGCCACGTTCACACTTGAACCACATTTGTAGAAACCTGCCTGCTTTTTAGAAACTCGAACCAAAATGTTGACTTTTCGACAACTTAAAGGACAACTCTACGGTTAATAAAATTTTATTTAAGTCGAAAGATTAACGCATTAATAATTCGTTTTTATATATTTTTTAATTCGAACCTTAACTAAGTGTAGAAAACGAAAAATCCGAATGCAGTTTCTAATAATGGCGGCGTGATTAATTATTATCAATGTATACATAAATTAAATAAAATTAAATACTTTATTATGTATTGATGATGGTTAACCTCACGTGCGATGTATTAATTTACTTGTGAAGCAAGTTGACGTCACCAAGATAGACCCCCCCATTATTGGAAATTTCATTATGTATTAGCCTTTTCCACGTTGAAGAGACTTGAGAAATGGCTGCGTCCTAGACAGGTTGAAAACGAGGCTGAGGGGTAAAATTCACACATTGAGAAAACACTATATGTGCTAATTTATAGATTAATAAAGACCCAATTTCCTCACAGTCAATCCAAGGCGAAGATTGGATTCTTGGTCAGACACTAATGGTCAAGCGACTTTTGAGTACCAGGGCATGTCTTTCTCGTAGGCCTCGCCCAAGTTCCACCACTTTCCCGTTCCGTAATTGCACTTCCTGTAGTCCTCGAGAAAAAGTGGCTGGCAAGTGGATAAAGTGGTCGGAGGCAGAGATAAAGGCTATCCTTGTTATTTGGAATGAAGACAAAGTCAAGCTGATTTGATTCGATGATAGCGATATTGTACAATTTCATCGCCTCATTTATAAAGTGAATCAACACCAGCATTATCATCTGCTTTCCTAGGCTGCCATCATGCTAGATCAGCCAGACAATTATAATCGCTCAGTTTCTCCTGGTGATCACTTACTCTTGGTGATATTTTTGAAAAAACTTCGTTCCAAGTAGAACTTTTTTCAAATATGAACGTGGCACTAGCCTAATGTCAATACAGCCCGAATAACACGTAATGGTGTGAATTTTATTATTTTATAAATTTTATCATTTATTGTATTGATGAACAAAAATAGATTCCAACTGTGACCAACTTCTTGTTTCTCTGCTACTAAAATTTCTCTGATCCAATAACACACGAACTGGTAACATTCTAAAGATATCATATGGCAAATCATGATATTGTAAACTACCGATTGGACTCATTCCCCTTCTTTTCCACAGACTTAACTACACACACCGGTCAATGAATTGGAAACCTTCGTTCAATATGGTATTGGCCTTCCTTTGGCTGTAATTACAGAACATACGCGGTTTGGCACGGACTCTACAAGGTGTTGCAATGCAGGTAAGGTAATCGCAGACCATGCATTCGTCAGAGAGGCCTTCAGGTCTTGCAGAGTAGACGGAAGCGGATGCCTTCGACGAATGTCTCTCTCCAACATGTCCCAAACATTCTCGATCGGATAAAAATCCTGACTTTGCGCTGGCCATGGCAGATGTTGCAACTCGGTGTCATGTTCAGAAAACCACTCCTGAACAATTCTTGCTCGATGGACAGTAGCATTGTCGTCCATGAAGAACCCGTCACCATTTGGCGAACTTTCCGGTTTGTTGCTGACACCAGGGCCTTCCTCACTGGCATGCAACTTCCCATCCCTATTCGCTTCAACTCTCGGCGCATTGTTCTGGAGGAGATGGGTTGCGATGATCCTTCATTGAAGTCTGCCGTCAGTTGCTCCACAGTAGACCTTCGGTTTTGCCGCACAATCCGTCTCAGACGACGTCGGTCCCTGTCTGTGTTGATTGTTTTTTGATCCACAATTCTGCCGTTTCGATAACTCTTGTGGATTCCATTTCCACGCACTGAACACCTTGAAGACCTGACCTTTTGAGATACCGGTCAGTTGTACTGTCCTTGAAATCGCTCCCACAATAACTCCTTTTTGGAACTCGGACAGGTCTGCTGTTTTGCCCATTTTGCTCAACTTGAGCAGCTGCAGCTTGTTCTTACCCTGTACCTGCAGCTTGGAATGAGCATGTAACTCACATGAATGCATTCATTTGCATATTACAATCGTTTCTGACCTGTGACCCCGCTTTACATATCAGTACAGTAATTCTTCACGGGTTTCTAATTCATTGGCCAGTGTGTGTATATTGGATCAGATGAAGTTTGCCTGAGCTGTCCCTTCTATTCGACGTGTATAAAATGTTTGATTTTATACATTTTTGATAGGAATAATATTTTTATAAATTAATATTTCATGAAACTTACTTGCTAAGAGAAGACAAATCGCTAGGGCTTTAACCATTTTCTTAAATTTCTTTTCTTCTTAATCTACGAATATAAGAAATTAAATATCTTTATATTACAAACTCCTAGTTTTAGTAAAACGAAAATGTAATTGTAAGAATCACAGAAGCTCATTTCGCACTGTGGTTTATAAGGATTATGTTCGTATCATGAAGACAGTTTAGCTATTGAAAATCTGTGTTCGTTAACAAAAATCGTTTTTAAATCGTTCTTACTATGGAAAATGTGGTTTCATCTCTTATTCATTTGTTTTATTACTTTCATTATCCAATCATACAAATATCAAATGTTAATAAATTAACAGGGAACTTAGTTTCATACTTAAATCAAATTTTCTGGCTACTTTGGTAATCTTAAGAGATAGGGTGGGCAATCTTTCGTCAGATACCAAGGCACTAAACGAAATATTGCATCTAAACGATCAGAATATATATTCTCTTCCCACATCTCGGTCTTGAACGCCTTTTCTTGATTGGTCCTGCTTTTATATTTATTTTCACTCCATTGTGCCTTATTTATGACCTTATCGTAAAATCATGCCAAACAATTCTGTTGCATTTCTTCAAATTGGCTATTGTTCTTCTTTATTTGATTTTCCTAGCAGGGATATTAAAAGTGGGGAGCTTCTAACAAGGGAAGGACCAGGTCTGTTAAGGTTGGATTTAGCTGAAATCTAAATATGTTGTTACGCACCCGTCCCACTATTATATGGCATAGTAACTCATGCTAATCGGCATTAGTAAACGAGATATATTCATTTAAAGTTAGTTATGTAGGTTATTGATGTATATTTACAAATTCAGAGAATATAATACTCCAGTAGTCAACGTGGTCATGTGGGTAAGTCGATAGATTGCAATGCTAAAGGTCCCGCTTTCAAATCCTGCTCCTTTCCCAATTTCATTTAATTTTAATTTTTTTAAACATGTATTTAATCAAATTATACGAGGGCATATTGAAAAGTAATGCCTCCATGGCTGTAACTTTTTTATTTTTAACCGATTTTCAAAATTCTTTTTGTATCTCATACTTACATTTGTCCTCTATGTAATGCACTATTCACTTTTCGACATAGTTCCCATTCCTTTCCACGCATTACACCAACGCGTGGACTAGTTGGGTGAACCCGTCGGAGAGGAATTCCGGGGTTGCCGCCGACACGACGAGGATTGAATGGCAGCTTTGGATCTTCTTCTGCAGCACGATAACGCCCGTCCGCACACGATCGCCACACATTAGAGGGGATTGCAGTGCCTACAGTTTAAAGATGAAAAACTGCAGTTCAAAAACGAAAGACTTTGCACCTTGCGACTTTCACCACTTCCCAAAGAGGAAAGAGCACCTTAAAGGGCATGAGTTGCGTTCTGACGACGAGTGAAACCTGCCGTTCGGTCCTTGTGTCGACAACAACCCCGGAATTTCTCTCCGACGGGTTCACCCGACTAGTCACGCGTTGGCGCAATGCGTGGAAAGGAATGGGGACTATGTCGAAAAGTGAATAGTGCATTACATAGAGGACAAATGTAAGTATGAGATACAAAAAGAATTTTGAAAATCGGTTAAAAATAAAAAAGTTACAGCCATGGAGGCATTACTTTTCAATATGCCCTCGTATAATTTGAAAATAATAACTTATTGAAAATAAATAATTTGTTACCTTCCTCAAATGAAATATAATATGCAAAACATTATAATATGTTTTTAATAATTAAAGTTAGTTTCATATATAATTTGTTCAAAAACATGTTTTAAAAAATAAATTAAATGAAAGTGGGAAAGGAACAGAATTGAACACGGGACTTTCAGCAGTGGAGTCTATCGACTTACCCACATGACCACGTTGACTACTTGAATGTTACTCTCTGAATTTGTAAGTATACATGAATAACCTACAAAACTAACTTAAACGATTATATCTCGTAAACTAATGCCTATTAGCATGAGTTACTATGCCATATAATAATGGGAGGGGTGCTTAACAATATATTTAAATTTCAGTTAAATACAAGCTGAACAGACAATATCATACGACCTGATGAGATGCTTATGAGACAATCTGAACATAAAATCAGAGTTGTGGATCCTCGTTCTGAATCTGGATTGGAATGGTGTCGGCATGAACTTTCCAAACATTATTTTGCATATTTTAGTATAAAGGATGATTCAGTCAATTATGTACGATTCTAATGATTTATTACTCAGGAACTAATAAACATAGGAATGTCATATAGATCTTACAATACACATTATAATTGGAATTTCACACCTCATAAACAACATGCTCGATTTGCACAACATGACGCAACCTGAGGGTGAACAACATGCTCGAATTGTACAACATTCATTTGTACAGCATGACGAAGCCTGACGAAGGATGAAGTTTTGCAGCACTGCGCCTCGCATCTCATTGTCAACCAGTGCACAAGATTTGGTGATTGCCTGATGGACCTCTTCAATGGTGCGGGGACGTGTGCTGAACACCTTCTCCTTAAGGAACCCTCACAGAAAGAAGTCACAAGGGTTAATGTCAGGACTGGTCGGTGGCCAGCTGAATCCGTAGTTGAAGAGGTTTGGGAAACTGTTGGAGATGAACTTGTTGTTGAATTGATGGGTCAATTCAAGGCGAAGGTGTTCAGCACATGCCTCCGCACCATGGAAGAGGTTCGTCAGGCAATCACCGAATCTTGTGCACTGCCTGAAAATGAGATGCGAGGCGCAGTGCTGCAAAACTTCATCTTCAGGCTTCGTCGTATTGTACAGATGAATGGAGCATGTTGTTCATGAGGTCTGAAATTCCAATGTGTAATGTGTATTGTAAGATCTATATGACATTTCTATGTTTATTAGTTCCTGAGTAATAAACCATTAGATTCGTACGCAATTGACAGAATCACCCTATATAATACAGCGCAATCTTTTTCATACCGAAGCACTTTAGAGAAGTTAGAACCAAATTGCCACATTAGCGCATTGTGTATTTAAGAAACATGTTAGAGAAGTATAAAAATATATTATTTTAAAGTGTATTTGGTCAGCATAGATGGCACCAAGGTTCGGATGATGATTTAGGACATTTGACGTGAGTAAAGAATTGTGTAATGGATATAATCTGTTAGTGTTCCTTAACGATTTGGAACCAGTGAACCAAAATACTTTGAATTTATTTTGTGTAAATATATGTTCTTTCAATTACTGACTTGATGTGTTTATGATTTGGATATTGTTTAACTACGTATCTCTATTCCTGTTGAAGACAATACTTGTAGCTGCATTTGGGAAATCAGGAATATGTGTGATTCTACTAGTTGCATTCGAAAAGTTTTACCGTCCCTATAACACGGCACTGGAGATAAGTGAACTGAATCCATTGTGGTGGCTGTTGTCAAAAACAATTTGTAAATATGTATAGTTACAATGTCAATATTACTTAACGTGTCCTGCGGTAAAATATTATTGTATCAAGAATTTTAAACAAATTTTATGAGTTCTTAAGGCTCTAGGAAAATGTTTGTAAATTGTATATTTTGAAATTTTACGAATGCAATGAGAATTTTATAAATTGTAAAGCGGGACAAAGTTTTTATTTCGTAATCAGTAACTGAATAAATTTATATTGATTGATTTATTTTGGTTAAAATTTTTGTATGTTAAGGCATGTGTGTTTTCTGATTTAGTAAATTTGATTCCTCAACGTTTAGTTATTAAAAAATAAAATATATTAAAAACCAGCTGAGATACTTGTCTTCGCCGAGCTTTTCAAGGCAAAACGAAGGCGGGTATCAGTATCAATTTACTCTAGGTATTAATGTTGTTTAAGGTTTGATCCTGGGACTTGTTAATTGTCATTGCATAAGCTGGGCGAACGGGAAATCGTCGACATCTGAGGTCCACAAAATTATCAGTCGCCTGTAACGGTATTTTTGGTAATAAAATGAACTGACGCACCCATCGACGTAAAGGCAAAAACGCTATTGTAGCCATGATACAGTTCATGGATCTGGGATTCGACCACAGTTGAGCCAGTTCATGCGGTACCTCATTTGGAGGAGCAAAAATGATTTTTTCGTTCAAACAACATATTGCCGAAGTTTCGCCCGTAAACTTGAGACAGCGGGAGTGAGAACATACAGCAGCCAAGTGGCCAATCGAGTTCAAGTGTGGATATCTTCGATACTTGCAACAGCTTCGTGTACCTGGGCTCTGCTGCTTCGTTGTTGAAGCAAATTGCGTTACATTCTGAAACACGTTCATCTGCCGACATTTGCTGTCTTCGAGTAGCATGAGCCGCAGCGTCTTGTGCACGTTGAAGATTTACTTCAACTTCCGTCATGCGAACTCGATGAGCGACTTGAGCAACTGCATTGCGTACACGCGCTTCATGTCGGCCTCTTTGTTCCTCTGGAGTTTTGGTTTCCTCTTGCGCCTTCTGTAGACGTCGTATAGCCGCTCGACGCGTAACCAAACGCCTTTTTCGGTCCTGTCGATTTTTTCGACCTCCGTGATTGTTTGAAATTTTCGCTTCGTCAGCGCCATAACCCTATTCAATAAGAACCATTATTAATAGATATTCATTTACAAACAATTATTGAGCTATTTCTCGAATCTCCCACACGTAGACTTGAAGTAGATAACGACTTACTATTGGTCACTGGTCTGAAGAGTCAATGAAAACTCCGAATTTGAAACTTTGAAAATTTTAACGAAATTCCTGATAAAGCAATTTAATTAATATTAATTAACACTGTGTTATGTGTTATATTTATTATTGTTAAAAAGAAAAGAGATTTTTAATTGTTTACTTTGTTGCGTCACTTATGTTCTGTTCGTAGCCCACGAGAAAGACAGGCCTGGGCACTCAAAAGTCACCTGACCACAGTAGTCTGAGCCAATGACGTATATTAAAGATAGACTCCGAATCCTATTGTTGTAACTTGAAGCAGATTGGGAAGCTCCATGCCCAGAACTGTCATGGCTGAAAGTGAGTGAAGATGCTGCAAAACACATGGCTAAACACGAGAGTAGCTGATTAATAATTCTTTCACACGCGGATCACGGAGGGGTAAGTTTATCTTTTCTTTGACTTTGTATTTGAAGTATTTTATTATATTTTATAAACAATTTTTCGATCGTGGTTTCAATTTCAATTTCGTTTCGATTGTCTTTCAGTAACGTATTTTCATTTTAGTTACGTATTTTTGATTTATTTTTGTGGAAAATGATTCCTGATCCTTTTTCTTGCCTGTTTGTACAGTTGTACGCAGAACAACTTTGAATAATGGTTTTGAATTAATAATTCCTCGGGTCCAAAATCTTCAAAAACAAATCAGCCAGACAGCTAATTACTCCACGGCTCACTCCTGCCCAGAACTATCATGGCTCAATTTGCTTCACTTTTTGCCGCTGTTAACAATAGGATTCGGAGTCTATTTTTAATATACGTCATTGGTCTGAGCAACAATCCAAGCTTCATTGTTTCCAACAAACGAAAAATACTGATTGTTAAAATCCAAGTTGGAGACAATGAAAGTTGGATTGTTGCTCAGACTACTACGGTCAGGTGACTTTTGAGTGCCCAGGCCTGTCTTTCTCGTGGGCTACGTGTTCTGTTACAATGTGCGATCGTTAAAATGCATTGTTATGTTTGAGCTGTAGTCAAATTCATTCAAAAGAGGGCGCAAAAAACGACTTTTCAGTAAATACAGGGCGCAAAATCGTGACCACCGAGAGAGAAGGTCTCCGCAATGAAACTGAATACATTGTTGCATCACATAGATAGTGCATTGTTATTCGTATTTCTACCAATAGTAAGCCCTGAATTTGCACTATCTATGTGATGCAACAATGTATTCAGTTTCATTGCGGAGGCCTTCTCTCTCGATGGTCACGGCAAAATACGACTTTTGTTGCGTCACTCGCGTCACTGGTTTCACTTGCCAATGAAAAGTCCGGATTTGCGTGATATGACAGACTGACGAAGCACTTTATATCTTACTAGGTGATATACCCGGCGTTGCTCGGTTTGTTTGTTTGATGAAATTTTGATGGCGTTTCCCTCGCGCCATCTCTTGAGGAAACAAACAAACATAAACCAAGATATATTTTATTTACCCCCACCCCCACTCTTTGGGGACATGTAAACCTTACTCTGAACCTAACGAACATATGGTGCAAATATGAGCTCAATCGGATAAGTGGTT